>SMGT01014993.1:258993-272349 GCA_004794575.1 Lanistes nyassanus | reverse complement strand
TACCATAGTTATTTTGCAATATTTTGAGTTTTATTGCATCTTCCTTAAAAGGATCTTATTGAATAAAGAGATTTTTGTGTGATAAAATGTGTCCACATTTTTTGATAGATCATGAATTTGCCAGTCTCATAATACCAGTAAGAACATGATGCTTCTTTTGCAGTATGTGACTTCTGATTGCATTCCACGTGAAAGGGTATAAAGTTGAATAAATAACTTTTTACAGAAACGTCTTTTGATTAATATTTACAGTAGTTTGCAGACATGGTCTTTGGAGGAGTGTTTTGATGTGTCACAATATTGAATAACTTGTTGTCCTCTTTAAAAAAAAATTTAACACATACAAAATCATGCAAAAAGTTCAGCCTACCCAAGACTACATTATTTGAAGACATAAATGAATCATCAGCAATCAAAATATAAAAGAAGTTGACAGAAGTAACTTTGCTGATGTCATCTGATTGAAATGTGCATCCTATGTCGCCGTGTCTTTCTTAATCCTTCACACACAGTTGCAGAGTTTCTTGTGGCTAGAGCTGCAGAGTATGATAAAGAGTTCTGGATGCGTTCATTCTTGTGAGGTTCAGCACACAGATTGGCTCTACAGATAGTGTCTCCCATAGAAAATAATGACTGCTGCGCTGCTCGACGCTGGTGGGGTACGGTTAGGTTGAACACCAAGTTCCACATAGAGGATCCTTTCATGTACACAGTTCTCTGAATACAGGATCCACCCAGGGTCATTAATATGAAAAATTAGGCTCCATTGCTGAATTCCTGCTTACAGGTAATTTGGCGTCCCTCTACACCAACAGGAAAAAATCTCCTGATGCTGCAGCTCCGACAACTTTTCTTTAACTTGTACAGTTGTTAGCTTTAACGTCACTGTGGACTACAGGACGGACCTTCATCATAGTCACCCTTCCCTGGGCAAACAAAACATGGGATTGTTTTATTCAACTCGCGCACCTTACCTTGCGAGATGCTGAACAAACTGACCGCCGCAGAATCAACTTAATATTGATGTTCTATCCCTTTCCCATCCTTTATTGGTCATATCCCTTCTGGTATGATCTTCGTTTTGAGCAGCAACTGTTTTGGTTCCTCGTAATAATTCATATTGCGAATGCATGACAGTAGATCACTAGATGTTTGACAGTGTGAGAATAATTCATAAATTGTCGCACTCATCTTGTGATGCCATGAAGGCCACCTCGTGGATTACTAGGAATAAACCGTTCAATGCCATCAATATAAACGGATGCTAAAAAAAAAAATCTGCAGGAAAGTCTGTTCCTTTTTCGTCTTTTTGTGTCGTCCTGATGAAGGGGTAGTGCCCCGAAACATGTAGATTTAGATTGTCTTCGTCTTTGTCCTTTTTTTTTTTTTAGCTTGGTCCAGTTTCTTTGTTTTAAATTTTAAAAGGTTATTTAACCAGAACAACTTTTTCAGCGACTCGCACACTGCCCTTGGTTGACAGCATAAAATTTTTCCTCACAACAGACAGCCTAAGCAAACGTGAACGTGTTATTGCGTTATTACTAAGTAACGGACCCAAGTTGGCTCCATATTTAGAAGGGGAAGTACCTCTACTTACAACGCAAGCCTCGTTTCCGGAGACTCGAGCAGTTTACTTCCTGTTTTAGTACGTCGTTGTATGTTACCCTACTTAGTGTCGGGGATTGAGTCCAGTGTGAAAATCGTTTTGTTTGTTCAGCAGCATCACTGGATCGTATAAGTCTCACGACGGAAGTTTTGTTTGGACAGAATTTTTGGAAACGCTGGATTTCATTGTTTTTGTTTGTTCATGTCGTGACCCTGCTGACCCCTGTGTGAAAATTGTTTCACTGAGACTGAAACACTATGTCTGAGGCAGTAGACTGTGAGAACTCTGCGAGTCTCCTAATATTATCAATCGAAAGGTTTCAGAAAGTTTGAAACCCAGGAGACATCTCGTTACTGAGAAAGGCGAGTCTTCGGCGAGTTCAGACTAGGCTGGGTTTGTTCAAAGTCCATACGCTGGGGAGGTGTACCTAAAAAAGAAAATTACATAGGCCAGGGGCATCCTCATTTCCAGACGAAAGCAACAGGAAAGCTGGGGGAAATTTTTCTAAGTGTTGTGTGATTTTCAGGATAACAGGCTGGATAGAAAAAGGGATTGCATCTTAGACGGACCCAAGAGAAAAGTATTCACTCAGTACGGATGTGTTTTTTGCGATAAACCCAATTACCTCAACCAGCTGGTTACAATATCAATATTTCAATTGTTGAAATTAAACGACTGCAAGAATTTCTGTGTAGCCTATGAGTGTCTGCTGGAAAGGTGTACAGAGGGTTTGTGTTAGTGTACAATAAACCACAGGTGATCTAGCCTGTCCTAGCTACGCAAGCTTGGAACTACATTATGGCAACAGTGCCAGTGGATGCAACACATCTGGACGAGAAGATGAGCGAAGCCAGGACAAAATTTGAAAAGGCCTGTCAGCAGATTGTTCTTTTGGATCAAAAGATCCGGGACCTGGAAGTTCGTTACAAACGTGCTGTAAAGAACAAGAAGAATTCTTTTCGCTACAACCTCCGGCTCCGGCTGTCAGTAGTGACTGGTGTTAAGATGATGTATCATCACTATGCCAGCACCAAGGCAGAAGAGCTGACAAGACTTCGGCGACAACAGGTTGAGGAAACGCAAGAAAGATGATATTAAAAAAGGCATCCTGTAAATGTGGCTATAAACTTAAAAGGGTGTTTTGCTCTGAAGTATTTTCTTTTCGTGAATTTTTAATGCTAATGTCATTACAATATTTGCTTGTTTCACCCGATTCTCAAACATGAAGACTTTAGCAGGCAATGAAGGCGCTAGTTTTGAAAAAATCCAGATTGCCACCAGGCTTGCATTTGTAAGCATTTTGAATAGTGAAATAACTTTTAAAATGATTGGAGAGACTCGGTGATAACGTTCCTACTTACTAGTGGTGTTACCTGGAACACATTGATCTATAAATAAATACATAAAATGTGGATTTTTAACGCGCGAAAACACATTTTATGCACACTTCGCGTGGATCTGGCAAATTTCAGGACAAGCAGTACCTTTCCTACTAGGTAGTTAATATAGTATTCATGTAAGGCAATCTGGATTTTTATATATTTGATGGTCTGATTTTAGGGGAACTTGTCAGCGATGTGTTGTGATAATTTTATATCCCTCTTTTTTTCAAAGTTGGTTGTGTCCATACAGTTCATCTGCAGTATCTTCTTTGTTAAACAGTGGTTCCCCACTTAACTACTAAGTCAGCGAGAATTGCAAACTCAAAAGTATGTTGGGGATGGAGGAAGTGGAGAGAGAGAGAGGTGGCTCGGGAAAGAATATGCATGTGAGTGTATGTGTAGATAGGTGGAGGAAGTGGAGAAAGAGAGAGGTGGGTGGAGGGATGTGTGTGTGTGATGAGTGGGTGGAGGAATGGAGAGAAAGAACAGAGTGCAAGGTAAAAAAAGTTTTTCGTGTTACTTTTCAGTCAAAATTTGATTCAGATCTTTACAAAATTATGATTGCTTTTACTGTCTACATCCTTCAACTGTTGCAGTTGGTTGTCAGAAGCTAGTTATTTGTATGCATTGACAAAGCATAAGAATATTGCTAGATCACTCACATTACATGTGTTATCTTGAAGGGTGAAAAAAAGATATCTCATGTTCTCAGTTCAGTAATAGTAGATACACATAACTAATGTTTGAGGTATTACTGAACCCTATTTTGGTATAAACTTTAGCTTTCATTATATCTGTTTTGCTGTTTAAGTTATTACTAATATTTAATGCTTACCAGGAATGTCATTCAAATGTGAACATGTTTATAATGTATATAGAGATCACGGTGCATAGACATCTATGTTTATGATGCTACATACTATAGTCATAGAGTTCTTTATTGATGATGGTACATAAACATCTGTGTTTATGATGGTACATAAACATCTGTGTTTATGATGGTACATAAACATCTGTGTTTATGATGGTACATAGAAATTTTGCCCAAGTATATTCAAATTCTTATTTCTTCATCATATATTACTGCTAGATGTTACTGTAATAAAGTATGATGCACTACTGACTAGTGTGGACAGCAGAAATGCAACACTTTTGTCCATTTGATTTTTATTCGGTTATGAACTTGTTTGCATGTTTAGAGCTATTTTTAGGATTATAACAAGCTTAGAGCATAGACATGTGGGGGAAGTGTTAAAATGAGTTGAAATCTAGAAATGAGACTGGGTGCATGTTCAGAGGATGATGTTAACATTAGTGACAGATCAGGAGTGGGGGGGGGGGCTGGGTGTTGTCCACTTTTAGGCCCTTGAAACTCCTTGAAATGTGAAAAAAATGACAGAATTCCTTGAAAACTCATGGAAAATTACCTGAGGGCTTGGTTGAACTGGCACCCATGGTAGTGTGTTATGGAGATGTGGAGACAGCCCGCACTGGCTTTGTACTGGCTTTGTATACTTAACTTGAAGTTAGTTGCTATGGAAATGGCACCACAACCAGCTTTTCAGTTAGGAACTTTACAGCCACAAACTTCACAGCACTGAAAGCAGAAATTTTGTGGACTTTGAACAAAGTCTTTGTCTAGAATAGTTACAGTTTATGTGAAAAAAAAAACCTCAAGACTTTTCTGGCAGTCAAATTGCACTTCACCTCACTGTCAAAAAAAAAGGGGGTGGGGGATCAGTTTTATGTCCTTGTCTTTGATGAAAGTCTCAAAAATTGAAATACAAACAGCTGGACATTCATGTCAGGCGCTGGAATGGGGACTGTGTCAGGATGGACTACCTAATATTGCAGTTCCTTGGCCAGACATAAGGGTAAAGGATAAAAGTCAATCTCCTTGAAACTGAATTGTACAATCATCCTGGTAACCTTGAAATCTTGAAATTTATTTTCAAAGATGTGTGGAGACCATGTAATAAATGAGGCAGTACAGGTTTATTGAGAACCATTTACTATTGTACATGTACTTCAAAAATGAGTCACTGAGTACCTGAGCCATTACAACAGACATGGGTTTGTAAGTTAGTTCTCAGACACACAAGAAATAAACTTTAATGAAGAAACAGTGGTGATAGCAATGGAGAAGGTTATTTAGTGAAAGTTAATAAGTGTTATTTTTGCAGTAAGATTGTTCCGTATCTATGTTGTAGTGATTTTTATCACATATTGAAGTAGGTTTCACAAAAAGTCTGAACATTTCAGACAAGGGCAGTTGTATTTATGGAAAAGGTAAATGTGCATAAATAGCTGGCCCAAATCTATGTGAAAACAACAACAACAACAAAGTGTGCTTTGAACTTGTTTATGACAAATGTTAACTTTGGTCTGTCAAAGCCATTGCTACTGTTGAATAGGTTTCCTGTTTTTGTGGGTGTGTTCTTATGTCTGCCAAGTAAAACTTCTGACCATAGTGCGATATTAGTTCTTGAGATTCCTCCCCACCCCCACCCCAAACCAACCAGTATATCTTTACTAACTTGTTTTGAACCTCAGAACCAATGACATTGAAAGGTTTCATTATGCAAGTAATCTCATGGTGAAAGAAGTTTATGTCAAATACAAAATAAGGTTATTTTTAAAGCTAATCCACCATTAGGATGTGGTTAAACTGGAGAACTGTTCAAAGATCTAGGAAATGTTTATTTGCAGAATTTTTATATTTTAATAAGTAAATCAGGAAATTTACTACCTTTTGATGAGCACAGATTTGATAAGTTCACATATTGAAGTTACTCATTTGGTGGTGTTTTATTTATTTAGTTTTTTTTTGGGGGGGGGGCACAGTGTAACGTCTCTCAGCTTTTTGTTGGTGCTATTGTGCCTGGCTGGCTGTAAATGTAGTGGCATTTGTGGCTGTGAGATCTTACACAAAAATAATGAGACCAACAGGAAATATGTATGGTCTCAATTGCTTGAAATTACCTCTTTCAAAACTTGCACATGTTGCCAAATTTTAACAAGTGGTAACAATACTTTTTAATTATTGTATGGGTTTAGATTTTCTCTTGACCATCATGCATTGTAGAATACACTGAGTTTGCATCAGATCTTGTATGTTATTCCCAAAGGCAATATGTGAATAAACTGAGGTGATTGCTAAAGATGTTACTATTTCTTTTTACATTTATTATGCTTTTAATATCTGTTTCTTGTCATTTCAATTTAAAACACATCATTGGCACGGTGTGGGAGAACTGAACACGAACAAAAAGTGTTCTTTTTATAGTCTGATGGTTCCAGAATCATGGTCCAGACTGTGATTTTTGAGAATTCGAACATCCATCCTCTCTTGTTAAACCCAAACACACCCACACACCCAGTCTTATAACCATAAAATTAAGCACAAACCATATTCTTATTTGGCTTTCTTGACTGTACTGTTTGCACATAAGAATGATAGTAGTTAGTCCATTTAAGTTTTGAATATGAAAACGGAAACAAATGCTGTGGAGACGTGTAAGATTTACTAGCTGTCTTAAAAGAATTTGTAATGATGGTTTTTGTTATAACTAATTTACATTTACTCAGGGAATTTTGTCTGAAATAAGAATTAAATGTTTAATCTGAAAAATAAACGGTAGGGGATAGGTTAAGGACCGCACATAGTTAACATCTAAAATTTTGTCAATGGGAGGTAATAAGGGAATCGGTGACAATTTTTTCGATCGGTTACTTCCCTTGGGTTGCTTTGTGGCAGTGACGGCTAAGGCAAGGTCGAAATATTCCTTGTTATGCGTTCAGTTTTTCTAACGAAAAAAACATCACCAGACATCAGAAAAAAAATCAAAAATGAGTTACGCAACGAATTATTCGACGAGAACATACTAGTGAAATATCTTACGGCATTCCGGCAAGAGTTCAGTCTAGAAACAGATAAGTCATGGGGTAAGCGCCAATTTACCAAAGTTTGCATTCTGAAAATTGCTCAAATTGAGAAGTTAAAATCGCGAGAACTTCATTTTCAGACTGCCTGTATGCAAGTTTTTACATGTTACCCTCGATCTATTGTGCGTGAGCACCCTTGACAAGAATGACATCAAGAATATGGTCAAACGCGTTACCTTTGAGGGCGGCATACATCAGTCTCGTTAATTAACCGTAACGGCTGCGAGTTTTGACATTGAAATCGGTGCTATAACACCAAGTTGGTATGGGAACAATAAAAACGTTGTTCAAATTACATTTTTCACATCTGCGTTCTTAAGTGACAACTCATTGGTTGGAAAATGACTCATGTAGGCCTAACATGACGTCTTTAGACCGCGTGCGCGTGCAAATGCCTTTGACCCTTGTGCATGTGACCTTAATGGCTCTCAAGTGGTGTATCAAAAGTTCCAGGTTCCCTGCAATGTCACTGCAACATGGGCGTACCTGCATGCGCACCAACACGAAAGCACAGATACACAAAACAGTCGCGAACGCATGCACGCATTCTATTTTTTTTTTAAATGTTAGCCGCAGCTCTTTGTCTCTTCGATCGAGTATTACTCCGAAATTTAAAAAAAAATACCTGCGATCCTTTTCTGATCATCTTGGGTCCCTTCCAGTTCACCGACATTGTATTGAAGGACTGGTTCTAGGTATCGACGTCTGTTTTGTAAAAGAAACATTCATGCTGCATTCACAAAAATATGCGTCAGTACACGCACGCCGGCCATACACAAAGACGCATTACTATATAACAGCTTCAAAAACGAACTAGCACCCTCTTCCCCCAACCCCCAACCACCACTCACGCACGCACCCATACACAAACACAAACGCGCACACACAGGCATCCACACACACGCACATACAACAAGCATTCAGACATAAACAATACTCACATTTGCAAAACACACCAGCACGACACGCGTGTGCATTTCTACATGCCTGTACCCACATGCACAAAACATATATAAATTTTTTTTTTTTTTTAGTTCTTCTGTTTTATTTGTTGTCGAAGTTTACAGATAAAATGACAACTACAGCTTGTTATGATAAACTGTCTAATTCTAATTCATTGGTGATTTTTTTAAAAAAGTGATCTCATTTAACCCTGCAGCAAGGACTACTATAATCATGATTATAGTAGTCCTTGGGTCGTTGTCCAGTGTGTGTTCGCATGTGTGTATTGAGGTCACCACTTCGTATAAATGTCTTGTTGCATGTCTTACATGTATAGGGTCGTTGTCCAGTGTGTGTTCGCATGTGTGTATTGAGGTCACCACTTCGTATAAATGTCTTGTTGCATGTCTTACATGTATAGGGTCGTTGTCCAGTGTGTGTTCGCATGTGTGTATTGAGGTGACAACTTAGTGTAAATGTCTTTTCACATGTCTTACATTTATAGGGTCGTTCTCTAGTGTGCGTTTGCATGTGTGTATTGAGGTCACGACTACATGTAAATGTCTTTCCACATGTCATACACGTATGAAATTGTTCTCCAGTGATCGTGCGCATATTTCCATTAGTGTCGGTTGTAGACCTGTCCTTGGCCCTCTTTGTCCTGCTAGACAAGCGGTCCTCCTTGAAGTGACACGATCTAGTGTCGTTTGTACACCTGTCCTTGTCCCTCTTTGTCCTGCTTGACAAGAGGTCCTCCTTCAAGTGACACGACGTAGTGTCGTTTGTACACCTGTCCTTGTCCCTCTGTGCCATCTGTGCTTTGATGACACTACGAAGATGTCCGTGTTTTCGCTGAGTGTGTCTTTCAAGGAAACTGTTGTCTGAAAAAGCCAACCTGCAGTGTGGACAGGGGAAGACACCTGGAAAATAAATACAGGAATTAGTTGTTCGTATGTCAAACTAGGATGTTTCACAACAATAAATCACTAAAATTTTAGTAGTTATAATGGAAAACTAGTTTAAACAAAGTAAAATAGGTGTGAATAATTCCCACACAGATGCAATTTCTACAAATTACAAAAGTAAAATAATTATACGTACGTAATATTTAGAAGAAACAAGTGGTTATTGTCCTAATGAAATCTTAAATATTTCTATATATTAGATTAAAAGTTTTTAAATTGTTTTAAAAGTGTCATTTTATTAATCTCAAACTCATATTGACAAATGATAACTTTCGGGACTAGAGACAAACATACAGCACCGGATATCCATTTCCACGAAAGTCTTTGAATAGGATTTTAATAAAAACACGATAGCTTTGTAAGTAGTCGTTTGCACCCTGTTGAAAGCAGGGGATGAAATTTATAAGCATTTGTGGGGTTTCTGTAGAAATGAGGTAGCCATTTGTTTCGGTCATGCAGCCTTAAATTTATCACAGCAGAATAAATAATGGTATACATCACACAGATGACAGATTATTTCTTCTCTGGGTATTCTCTGTATTCTGTGCATTTGGTGGCGGGAAATTAGCATTACATATTCCTCTCAGACTGTCAGTCTCGCCAGCATATTGAACAACAGTAAACACAAAATGTAATGTGTCGATTAGTTTGCGATTCACTGTCCTTTTGCAGTTTCTTGATTCAGTAAAAGATGTAACCAAATGTGAAAGTAAAACGCTGCTTAGTAAACAACCTGCCTCATAAAATAACTTTTGAATTCTTGGAATTTGCGGGATTCGTCCCCCCTCCCCCCAAGCGTCTAGAATGTAATAACCCACTGTAAACTCCACAATGGTTTGTTGATAAGTCATCACCAAGCATACAGTGCAAGCATTTTGCAACACGAAAAGTTTGCACAAAACCCCGGTGCAAGCTCTTCCCTCCTCTACAGAACAAATATGAAATAGACTTCAAGGAAATTCAAATCATACGTAGTTCTTTTCAATATCAGAGGTTATTTAAAGCATAAGTTTTCTCTCATTTGGCATTAAGAATTTGAGTCTGTTATTATTATAATATACGTAGACAGGTTTTGTCCTGTTGACATCCAAATCTTGAAATATTCAGAGATATTACTCCTTATCTCTGAAATATTTTACCTGGAAGACCAGTTGTCGCAAAATGTAGTCTCCACCCTATTATGCCAAATTGTATGTGTGCAGTAGAAAATACAGTTTTTAAAGGGGAAAAGATGTACTGCGCAATAATTTACCCAATGTGCTTCTCAATATAAATATCAATATCAATATCAATAAATACTTTTTGTCTTAACCGCCCAATCTAGACATTTGTTTCAATATTTTCTCTGGAAGACTGTCGCAAAATGTAGTATTACCCCGTTATGCTAATGTGCATGTGAGAAGTAGAAAAGCAAGTTAATAACACAAGAAAAAATTATTCACCGAGCAAATAGAAATGTTGAACACAAAAGACATTAAAAATGAGAAAACCTACTCTAAGAACACACTTTTTTCGGGATTTTGATGTAGAGTATGCTCGCTTGCAGTGGCTGCTTTTGATGTGCAGTGAACGTCACTTCCGTCCTGTCATAAATAGATCAGAGAGACAGACAGACAGAGACAGTAAGGAGAATCTAGCAGACCCAGAGAAGTTGCTGATAATTTAATTGACGGTTATATTCTTTTGACATGCGGCCTCTCGTCAATGCACTCTATATATACCTGTGCCTATCTTTTGTGCAGATAATATACATGAAAAGGGTGGACAATGAGCAGGTTACATCACCTCCTTTATCGTTCGCTCATTCATTCTTTCTTTCAAACACGTTCTTTCTTTTTTTCCCCTCTCTTTTATATCTTTATCCTGTTTCTGTCTCTATCTCTCTTTAGTTCCTTCGTTTTCTGTCTGTCTGTGATGCCATTTAGCCTGGCTCCGTCCCCTTGTTTTACTCGAAGACGCAGTCACTTGTTTTATTCGTTTGTCTTTCTTCATTATTAATCTTTCGTTCTTTTACCTTTTCTTTCATTCTACGCGCATTTCGTGCATTTTTTCTCTCTCTTTGCGTATCTTTACTACATCCTTTTTTTTCTTTGTTTCCTTTTTTCTTGTCTTTTCCTTTTATTCCGTTTATTCCGTGTGATTTGCGCACATTCATTTATTTTGTTTTGCTTACCCTGCATATAATTCCCGTCACCGTGTCAGAAATCTTCCTTTCGAAATGTTCTGGAGGTTTCAGTTAAACAATTACAGTCCGACCATAAACGATTGTCGGGAAGGTCAGTTCGTGTACCAGCAGATGACGGCTTGTTGAAATGGGACGAAAACAGGCGGTGAAACAGATCCCTGATGTTACAGCCCAATCAAGTTGTGGCTAGTCGACGAATATCTATTCACATTCTTTCACACAGCACTCTTCAATAAATAAATACACGAGCGTACACCAAATAGTTGTCACATGTCACTCCTAGGTTGTCACCTGTCACTCCTAGGTAAGCCTGTTCCCCTTCCCTCTCTTCACACCTGCATGGTAGGTGGATGGTACGTCATAGCCAGGCTAATAGCTCCGCCCCAACCTGGGCTGGCCAGAACTGGTTTAAACTAGAATAAGGTGGCCCCCCGTGAACTCTGGGAGCGCGAGCGCACGGTACTTAAGCAGGGGGAGCGTGAGTGTAGGGATGGATTCAGACACTCAGAATCCGACTAGACACAGGAGAGATGAAGTAGGAAGACCAAGAGAAGCGGACACGTGTAGACCCACGGACCTCTGCCCCTCGCCATCTTAGCCAGGACGACAGAGCAGCAGCTAGCAGTCATGCTGAATACACTGGGTTGTATTTCGCCGACAAGTCTACGGAATAGACGTGTAAGTGACTGTTGGTTGTGCCTTCTGAATAAGGACTGCTCTTGCCATAAACTTATCTTAGAGTCTGGGACTCGGGTTGATTTAGGATAGGTGGTTTTATCCTGCCGGAGACAGGAGACTTCATAAGCTACAGGCCGGGCGTACGCCAAGAGGAGATAGAGGAAGTGCTGGTCGTTACGTTGTCACAGCTTCATTGTTGGGTCGTTGTACAGCTTTAGAGCTGTGTATTGCGGTAAAACAGTTGTTTTAGTAGTGACAAGAGTAGGAGCTCTATTGTCGGTCACTTACTGTATCTGTGTATATAGAGCGGGATCATAGGCCGTTTTTGCAGTTTGATTTCCCCTCTGGAGTTTGATTATCTTCTTTGTCTGATACCACATGGTATGACATAATCAGGCAGCGTCTTACCCTAGACACGAGCACGGTGATTCTTTGCAAATAATCTGTAGATATATTTGATGTTGTCGAGCAAGTTAGTGTTTGAAATATTTGTTGAATAACAGTTCGCTGCAGTTGTGTCTCTTACGAGGGTGGGGGCTCTTGAGCAAGAAGTGTTATGCCTGTGTCAGACTGAGCGAACGTGTCAGAGTATGAGAATCTTTTCCCTCGGTAGATTTCTCTAGTTATTCGCATTATTTCATAGCGTCGTCACCCTCTGGTGTAGAAACCATTGACCTGAAGCAGTAAAGGTTTTGGTGACGATTGCTCAATTAAATCTACATTTACGAGACACCATAACAGTTTTTTCGGAAATTCTGGAGAAGTCGAGTTCAGTAAGTTAAGGTAGGGCCCGTCATGTCACAATAGTCAATCCATGACGTACAATGTAGAGGACGAGTTAAAATCAACTCAGCTGCAGTACAAGTCTGTCAATCTTTTCTGAGAATAAGTTACGTTGACGTCTGGCTTTCTAGAATCAGGAACAAACCCGATGTAAATCTGCGGATTCCTGGGTGGTCTGGTCGTGCTTTCCCTTTACACTTTTGTACGTCCGTAATCTCAGTTCCTCTAGTTGACGCGAAGTCTGACGATGTGTAATTTTGAGAGTTCCAATAATAATGACTTCCTCTCGGGGGATACAGAAACCCATTTTCTGCGATTCTTCGGCCGAGCGATCGGGCTTCCAACCTATCTCCAACTTCGATTTCGCCACTCTTTGACGAGTTTCGCTACCACAAGGCTCCGTCGCTTTTGATGTCTGACCACGGACTTAGATACTTAATGTTTTTGGCGTCGATGACTTCAAGCAGTTGCAACAAGTTTCGTAGGGATACCGGCCCTAACAGTCAGTCCGATCGCGTGACATTAAAATCCGACAATAGTCAGTCTGGTCTCTTCGAGAATGTTTTAGGTCTGACCCTAGTGAAACAGAAGTTTGAAACTAGGCTGCGAACTTTTATTCTTAAAACCATGCGGAAGTGATAAACACCGGATACACTGTCCGTTATTTACGAATGTTATTTTTAAAAACAGAGGCTGGTCAATTAACAGCGAAAGGGTACAGACGATGTTCCGAATTTTATTTGTAAAATGGTGTGGAGTGGTTTAAACAGGAAACAATAATTATTGTCAAGAGTGATAAGCCATGGTGTTGAGTTCATCAGCCTGACCTGTGGCTGAACTCCCCCCCCCCCCCCCCCCCCCCCCCCCCCC
>SMGT01014993.1:221956-257484 GCA_004794575.1 Lanistes nyassanus | reverse complement strand
CCCCCCCCCCCATACCGCTGTCGTCAGACCTGCAGGTCTTCTTGTCTAAGAGAAAAACACCTAACAAAACAGCCATCCCTTGCGCTTGTTTTTAACCACAACGAACATCCATCCCTTCCGCTTGTTTTTAACCAGATAGCAGCTCTCGGCACTCCGTCAGAGCTTGAGGGTGTGAGGTAATTGTCTCATAAGACAGCCTGTTGGCCTGCTTCTCATTTGTCGACACCTCTGTCAGAATCTTGCTCTGTTAGGCCACACGCGCCCATGCCCGATGGGAACATTTGTGAAAATAGCAACATTTTAGTCTCTCTCTTTTCTTTTCTTTTTTTTAAGACTTGTCGGCTCTCTTGCACATCGGGCGTATTTCAGACTACGCGTGTAACACAAGAGTCCTTTTTGCTGTCAATTGTTTTTCAATAGTTGACTCATCTGTCGGAACATGTAGTCAAATCGAATAACGGCTCTTTCAGTTTGTTTTTAAGCCGATGCTCGTTTTCTAAAAAAAAATTAAATAAAATAAATCGTAGGGAATTAAGACACATTTCTGACCAAACACCTTTCCGCGTTTTGATGCTGCCGAGAACGCCTGTGTGAACCCATTGCTGCATTTGGGACCCTTTAACGGTGACTATACAGCTGTCTTTACAGTCGGAGTTTAACATGTCGAAATTAGAATGTTAGTCGTAAACCCTGGATTTTCTGAGATACGCTTCAAAACAAATAGCTGTCTTGTTTATGTCATCGACAACCAGACTTGAACCTGGCTATATTTAAGACACGTTTCTACAAAAAACGAGAGATTTTTTAGTCTGTTTTTTAGCTGTCATGCACTCCTGCTAGAACTCTGTGGGCTATAGACACAGATTCAAACATTATGCAGCGTTTGAGACAAACTTCTAAACCCGCTAGCCGTCTTTCCAGGCTGCCTTTAAAGCTGTCGGACGTTCTGGTAGAGACAATGCCGTCAGCCCAACAGCCGTCTTTTCAGTCTGTTTTTCAGCTGTCGACACTCCTGTCGGAAACGGGCGTTGCAAAAGCTGTAGGCGATGGGGTTGATGGCACTGTTGAGGTACAGTGAACACATGGCCAGCATGTACAGGTTCAAGGACAAAATCGTCAGCTCTGGGTTCAGGAAGAAGCCTGGCTTCTCGTGCACGTATCTATGGAAAAAAAGAGTAAATGGCAAATGTCAAAGTTTAATTACAAATGCAACGAAATAATATAATCCAGAACATAAAAGTAACATATATATATATACAAAGGTAAAATCGTTAACCATAAGTGTAAGCAATCATTAAATAATATTAAATACATTGTATCATTATAATTCATTATAAACATCTTGGACCGAAATTCCCTTTAGCAAGAAATATGCTGCGAATATTATTTATCGGTATCCGCGAAACACAATAAATAAATTTTGTTACAACAATGAATGTACATGAATGTCTCAATTTCAGCTGATCCAACCTCTGACATGTCACAAACACTGAACTGCAGCTAAGCTCAAAGCGGACAGTGTGGGCTCACGCAAATATTTGATGGCAAGGATACCCATACGGTGGCACTCTATACTTAAAACAGGAATCCAAAACAACAGCAACAACCAGCCAGACGTTTTTTCTTTAGGTATTAATATAATCTGCATTCGGTGTTTTACCTCACACTGATAAACAAACCCAAAAGAAAGCCAAGAAACAACACAGGCAGAGACAGACAGACACAGACAGACAGACAGACAGACAGACAGACAGACACAGACACAGACACAGACACAGACACAGACACAGACAGACACAGACAGACACAGACAGACAGACACAAAGACACAGACATAGACAGACAGACACAGACATGGACAGACATACAGACAGAAACAGACAGACAGAAAGACAGATAGAGACAGACAGACACAGACAGACAGACAGACACAGACCGACCTACAGACACAGACAGACAGACAGACAGACAGACAGACAGACAGACAGACAGACAGACAGACAGACAGGAGGAGCATATAGTTTTATGTCGTTGAATACAACTGCCCAACGCTCACACGAGTCTTTCTCACCTGACGACCAGGTGGGGCAGGTAGTTGAGGATGACGGCGACCGTCAGCACCGCCATCGTCAGCGTCGTCCGCGAGCGGTGGATCCTCCTTTTGGCTCCCCGCTTGGAGGGAGGTCGGTTCCTCTCCAGCGCCACCTTTCTCAGAGAACCTGGGCGCGTGAAGATCTTGGGTTTGCCACCTGGCGCTGTCGGCACGCACCTGGCCGTGTCGACGCAGAAGGAGGGGTCGGTGGGGGCGGAGACAGCGTCGGAGTCTGACGGAATGGAGGTGTCCGTCTCGGAGCCCATCTCGTCAGCGCTGCTAACGACCTGGCAGTTGCCCGCCTTGCCGTCAAGGACTCGAGAGTTGTCTGCCTTAGTTTCACGGTCGTTAGAGCTCTCCCCCGTATCTCCGTAAGCCTGAGAGTTCCCTTCTGTGGATGGCGCGACAGCGCCTTTCTGGGACGACAGCATGAAGGTTCCGCTGCTGCCAAGCTTCAGCCCGCGCTGTAGCGACAGGCGTATGGCTGTCAGCCCCAACCCAGCTCCCGGCTTTCTTCCTGCGGTTGTTGCAGCGGGGTCAGCAGCAGCAGGAGTCCTGGATGGGGTGTCGGTGTCCGAGCTGACCCCAGTGCTCTGGGTGTCGTCTTGTTTGCTGCTGCTGCCGTCGTTCCCATCGCTCCCGCTGTCTGCCTCCACCACTCGCGCTCCCCCCGCTCCCCCGGCCTTGCCCTGCAGCGCCCTCTGCTTGCGCGTGTGCAGCCAGACGTGGCGCCCGATCAGCGCGTAGCAGACCACCAGCATGGCCACGGCGACCACGAAGGTCAGCCCCACCGACAGCTTGTACACGGTGTAGAAGGCCGTGCCCAGGAAAGCGTCCTCCACCGCGCACGTGCTGATCGTGACGTCAGCATCCGGGGCCTTGACCCGCTGCACGCCCTTGAGGTGGAAGAAGGGGAAGGTCACGATGGCGGACAGCCCCGTGGCCAGCAGCACGAAAAGGCAGGCTTGGCGCGGCGAGAACTGCTGCTTCTGCGGGTAGCAGACCCGCCTCTGGCGATCCAACGCCACGAAGCACAGGATCCAGCCCGTGCAGACGGAGAAAAAGCTGACGCACGCCAGCGCCGTGGCGCAGAACCAGCGGTCGTAGTTGACGAAGGCGTTCCGAACGATGACCACCACCATCGGCAGCGTGACGACGTTGGTCAGCAGGTCGTACGCGCTCATGGCCAGCACGAAGACGCGCGTGCTGCTGGGCCGGAACTGACGTAGGTACACGACGAAAACGAGGCTGTTGCCCAACACACCGCCCACGATGATGGCCACCAAGACTAGGATGGTGGGCAGAAGCGCCAACCCCATCTTGTTGAACACGCCTTGAACGTACTCCTCCTCTGTAGTCCCGCTGGAGTTGTACACAAACGACGCGTTGTCCATCGGTGTTCCCGTTACCGCATCCATCGCTAAGCCCATGTGTTGTTTTTCTTTCCTTAAATGGCCCCAAGTTTCTGGAAATAATGATACAAAAACATATTTGTTCTCTCGCAATAGCTAGAGACCTAGGCTGGGTTGCATATGAGCGTTTCTGTCTTATTTATATCTAAAGCTGTTTAGCTGTTTAGCTTGTATTTGGAAGTACAAGAAGCTCAAGTTTAAACACGTTTCTTCATGTTTGTAATGTGCTATCATATTTATGTTACACATTTTTGAATAGTTTAGGTTCATCGCTCTATTGGGTACATCAAGATGGCACGATGGTGAATTATTTAACTTTTGAATGTTGGCATAGATCTTTTATTTTGCTTCCTTTTCGTTAAGTTGTCCTATTCCTTATTTACTTTTTTTTAAAATTAGCTTTCGGATTCTCTTCTTCTGATTCTGTTTTTCATTAAAATGCAGAGAAAATGCCAATATAAGCTTTTCTTCGTCTGCATTTTAATCAGGGTTGTCTGCGGTTAGAATTATTAAAAGGAACAAGTGTTTGCCGCTTGGAGATAAATCCAAGTGAACCAAAACGTAACTGAACCAAGCTAAATTAAACGATAGACGACACAGAAAATCGACAGTTTCGGGGCATTACCTCTTCGTCAGGACAACACAAACACAAATCGATAGAGATAAAGATAGGTAAAGGCACAAACAGATGAAAGCAAAAACAAAACACAGGCACTAAGCTGGATGAAGTGGAGGGAAGTGGAAACTCCGGGGAGGTGAAAAACTATAATTATAGGGGGTATCACTAGGTACTCTCGGCCAAAGCAGGTTTTAACAAAATCTGTTTTCTTAGCCAGTTTGCGAGTGCGGCATTTTGCCCAAACAGCTGGTGGTAAACAGGTTTACCATACCGTTTTTTGTTGCCCATGTGGCAGAGCCTAAGGCAAGGAGAGACAAGGTTAATTTTATTCTTAAAGATATCTACAATAATAAACAGATCATTTACAGATATTTACATGAATAAGACGGAAGCATAGAAACACATGAAAGGGACAGAAAATGAAAAGAACGCGGCAGTCGGCCAATGGTTAGCACTAAGCATCCTCTAATCTTGTTGTCTGCCATCTGTTTTAATTGGTCCCATCGACATCCTTCCGTGAAGGACATAGCAATGTCTGAAAAGTTTTCACGATATGGATGGTGTGTGTGTGTGTGCGCGCGCGTCTGCCAGCTTTTAGGGCGTCCCTCGAGGAGTTCTCAAGTGAACTGTGCTGACAACAGAGAGCTATCCGGATGTTAAAAGCTTCCGACGCAGAAAAGGAAGAAAGACCTCGGTGGGTGGTTGGGAGCAGGCTACAACTGCAGTCTGCGTGTGGTTACAATGGCAAGGGGCTCTCAGAACATCTACTGCACTCTTTTATCTTTAAAAACAACAAACATATTTAGGTCTGTCAGGAGTGTTTCCAATTAATCTGCTGAGGTCAAAGGCTCGCTAAATACTTATGAAGTCGGCAGCACCAAACAACGAGCTCATTTTTAACTGGTCGTAATGTTTAGTTTATTCACAGACTGACACAGGTTGACGGGTCAATGCTAATGAAAACTTTGCAAAAGCTTTATTTTTTGAGTCACAACAAAGCTGCGGCCACACTCACCTTTCACGCCACAGCCCGGGTCAGAGAAGAAAAATTAGCGGACAAATTTCGACCATCTCCAGAAGGTGGCCAAGTCGTATGACGCAGTCGTGATGCGAGAGCAGCCCAAGTGATCTTGTCCCGGTCCGTTCTATGATCTGCTTACAACTGCCGGGAAAATGGAATGTCATTGGCTGCTCGTCGACAACCCGGAAGCTTATTAGCCGGTGACAAGTAAACAGGTGGGGTTAGGTTCCCGACAAAGGGTGACGTCATTCGCTGGCAAGCGCAGAGTTGACGAACGGACAGGCAGTGGCAGGCAGAGAGAAAGAGAGAGAGACGTACAGACGAGCGGATAAACATGCACGCGCAAAGAGAAAGAGATCGGAAATCACGCCTGTGAGAGAGAAAGCGAGACACAGAGAGAGAGAGAGAGAGATCAGAAAGCACGCCTCTGCGTGTGTGCGTGAGACAGAGAGAGATAATTAGATAAAAGGCTTAAACTAAAAATGTTTTCACAATTGGGCAGAGACATTACAACGATAATTCGTGAATAAAACTTGAGTGAGGTTGTCATCTTGTCCGGCTAAGCGAGGAACTTGTCAGCATGCTGGATATTGCTGTCCTCTTACAGGGCCTGGGAACAATGTAATTACATAGTACCGTACAGCCGCTACAGATACAAAAATTATTCGTAGAAACTTCGTCTCTGATCTGTACATAAATACTTGGTCCAGACAGCTTTGCTTGTCACAGCAATTTTGTGCAGCTGAGGTCAAAACTTGGCCACGTTGTGGTCATGCCCTGAGACCATGTTGTTACAAAACCGCTTGTAAATGGGCTCATTTCTGGATAGTTTTAATAAGAAAGTCCCGGGTATGTAGTTGGTATCCTTTCTGAACACCTGCAAATACATAAAAATTAATTCCGTTGTGTACGTGAAAATTGTGTTGAAAAGGATAACAATATATGACATGATATAAAATCCTGGGCGACTGACAAAGTGTCACGACGCCAAACATAGGTCGTATGACTCGATGGAAAGTTCTAGAAACTATCATCCTGTGTATAATTGTGATTGCACACTCATTGTATGAGGTTTTTCTTAACAAGAAGCCCTTGAACAAATGCTTGCGAAGATCACATAAAAGCTATATATACAGGCCGACTAGTTTCTTCAGGCAGAAGTCATAATCTCTTCGACGAACATTATGCCAAGTTCAGAAGTGCCAGCTGGTGAAACAGAGATTTAGAATAAGTCGACAGAGCGGTCGACAGACAAAGTGCGAGAAACTTTGAACCGGAAATCATGCACTGACGCGTCCACTTCTGGTAGAGGATGGCTAAATTGAGGAAGTTTCGTGTACTGTAGTGTGACGTCACTAAGACTGCGGACGGTGCTAGTAGCGGACGATGGGTGGACAAATTCTTATCGCTGCAATCAGCGCTTTCTCCTGTCGCAGTGCACGCCCGTGTGGTAAAAGCCTCGGTTTTAGCAACCGACAACACGGTGGTTCGATCCTTCTATTTTCGTTTCACCTAATTTTGCTTTTTGGCGTGGAGGTAGAGGAAGCGATAGGGATGGGTGTAGGGGAAGGGTAGTGTTGGGGATAGAGTGCAGGTACGTAACTAAATGTTTTTATTGTGAACAAGTCAGTACCGCTGAAGTCACGACATCACACACAGTACATGAAACTTCATTGATATACCCATCACCCACTTTTGGTGGGTCACGACTAATGATCCTGCAACTTTGTCCGGAAGGAACGCGCGCAGTAATCACTGGCTGATTAACAGGAAAGGACAGAACCACTTAACAAACACACACTATGAGATCTATAGCTGTGTAAAGTTTCGTTATGTTTCCAAACATTGAAGCGGGTACATGAGAAGATCTTATATTGCGTGGGTAAAGCTCGAAAATTTTTCTCTGTGTGTGTGTGTGTGTTCGCGCGTGAGGGTAAGGGTTTTGTGTGTGGGTGGGGGCACAAATGCGGGAATCGCACAATGCGAAATTTGCATGGGTCTCCTTGTTCTGTTGTGACGAATGTCTGAAATGCATCAAATTTTATGTGAGCGTGTATGAATTCACCCTGTGACGATCTTGTCCCTTCACTGCAGATCCTGTTTCGCTGTATACATTGTCTTTCTGCCTGCCTGTTTGTCGGTCTGAGAAAAATATCTTCAATTAACTTGTCCTCTTTCTGCTTCTGTTATGGGACAAAAAGTTCTCGAAAACGCTTCATTTACTTATAACGCCCCGAGTCTTGCATGGGTGGTGATTGTAGTAGTCTGGTTGGGTGCTGATGTGCTGTAGATGTGTGTGCAGCGTGGGTTTGTTTTGCATGTCTGTCGCGACATACAGGGCCTTCAGTCCCAAGTCATCTGTGCACCCGTAATTTCGCTCCGACGAAGACAACCCCGACACTGTCTTCCTTGAGACTCCTACACACCCTTTGTATATATATATATATCTGTTTTGCTTTGTTCAGCACTTACGAAATCTGATCGGCCACCATCAGCCGTTGAGCCGGGAAAGTGTTTGAGTTCATTTTCTGGTGTCTACATTGTTTCCCGTCTTATCCGGCGATGTCTGTGGGTTCCAAAACACATGTTGAAAAATAGTACAAGACCCGCCTCACCCGAAAGTGCTCAACACAAAGCTTAACGTTTTAAAACAATTTTTTTCCATATTTCGGTGGCCATCTCACTGCAGCTATCAGTCTGGTGCTTCTTTCAGTGCATTCACAGAACCCCATCCCCTCTATAGTCGACGTCCTGATATGCACCCAGTTTGCGACGGACATTAAGCAACCAACCAACAAACCAATCCTCTCTCGTTCACCAACCAGTCATTTTTGATCGCTGGCAGTCGCTCTTCTTGAGAACTACGAGATATTGAGGGCTTCCACGTGACGTTTGTTCTTGTACAGACCTTTGATGTGTTTGAGACAGAATATTTTATAACTGCAGTTGCAGTTCTGTACGCGAGGAGAATCTCCGAAATATTGAAAAGTATGAACTTGCTCCATTGTCTATATGCTATTTCCCGAATAATGTCTCCGATTTGCTTCGTGCAATACCCAAAAGCATGATAATTGCGATCATTGGAGGCGTATGCACGAAAGGGTACGTAGTGTCAAAGCCCCAGACCTTTCGCAACAAAAAAGTAAATCTAGTTCCTTTCGGGAAACGGCGACAGCGCGCAGTTCATACGTTCGAGTCCGTCTAAGTAGACTCAGTCTGTTTCAGATCTTAAGGACCAGTCCACCTTTTGACATTTTTACGCACGGAACGTTTCGCGTTTGTCTCCCTTTGGTGTCGACCTCTGAAAAATTCGGTGGCAATTTTTTTCATTTACGGGATAGACTGAAAAGTGTCCATGCATCTCCTTTCGGTAGACACAATTTCGCATGATTATAATTCAGAGGGTCGATTGGCTTTATGGGCACTTCCTCCACGCTCTTTAGTTGCAAGAATTAAAGCCACCGTCGTGCAACCCTCAACAGCAAAAATCATGCGCGATGACCGCCGAAGAGTACAATAGTTAAAGCAGTTCCAGTTCCTAACAGCAAGGGAAGCGATAAGTAGATGGATGAGAGAAAAAGGAAGTCGATTCGGAAACGGGCAATTCCGTGTTCCCTGACCCGGATGTTTTTTCATTCGCCAGCCGAAACATCGCTAGGCGCACTTTTGCAAAGAATTGAGTATTTAGCGTATAAAAAGGCCAATAAAATAAACACTAAAGCCAGGAACTTAATATGATAATCCCGAAGGGCAGTTTTAAGCGTCTACGAAGTACTTACAACACAGTGGAGAACGACCACGAGTTGTAGGCGCGAGGCTGGCAGTTATTTTGACTATATATATAGTTCCTTTAGTTCAATCGTTTCGCGACGCTATGACATCACTCCACTGAACTCGCTATCTTATCGTCCATTAAACTTGATTCTGCATATGCAATGTAGATTATTCTGTTTAGCTGCGTTTCCCTCCCACTCCACGAAAAAATACCGCGCTCCCATTACGATTGCTGTAACATCCCACCCCTTCTAATATAAAGGGAGCTACGCCTCTTAGCTGCTGTTTGACCATCTTACTGCAGCCATCAGTCTGGTGGTTCTTTCAGTGCATAGTAATAGGACCCTATCCCTCATAGTGCGAAATCACCGCGTGGTGGAAGCACTGTCCCTCTAAATAACCACCACCACAGCTGCTGTTCAGGCTTACATGCACATGGCGAACAGGTCCTGCGACCACTCTGGTGGCCGGAAGATCAGCTACGAACGTTGAAATAAGCCAACCCTGGGCCCGGCGAAAGCGACGCAGATACAGTTTATGTAGGTAGACAATGACGCTGTGTCCTGTTAGGCAGACACATCAAACGGGTACTTCTTTATCGACAAGGAAGTTGCAGTCAGTACATGTAACCCATGCTGAAAACTTATTGCAACTGATCAAAAGACTAGAATGTCCAGACGACGCACGTGACTAGTGTTTAAAAGACTGAAATACCTGGTCTGCTGACGGCACTGAGCTTGCGTTAACAAAGGCCTTCCAGCTGGAGGTTAATGTTTTCTTACAGACACAGCCGCACTGGCCCAAAACATTATGTCGCTATACAGTGAACAGTTGGTCAATGGTAAAATTACTGTAGGGATCTGTACACCAGCAGCAGTGCAAGTTTGTCTACCGGATCTCAGACTGCATTGCAAACCATCTCGAATTTCTGTGGGAAGCCGTCATGAGCAGTTTGAACACCTGCAAGCCAGTCCTGTACCTAGGTGTCACATCTAGAGATTGCTAGATGCAGTCCCCAAACTCATGCCCCTTAATGTTCCCCAACCCACCCCAAAGGTCATGAATTTGGACATGGCATCTAGCGCCATCTTTACTTTGTGCAGAAAAAAACATTGTGGATGGATGGCAGAATGGAAGAAAAGGAGAAATTTGAACCCATGACCCTCTGTATCAGTGATAAGTACCCATTGCAGTTACATCAGTCTGTCCCAGGGATGGGGGTTGACAAGGGAGCAGTGAAAGGAAAAGGGAGATGGAGTGAGGAAAGGAATGGAAATAGAATAAAAGGGGTGAAGTATGTCATAGGTCAAGTGATTTTGATTTTCATAAAATTCAGGCTGACTGGGGAATGTTTCCAACCCTGCCCCCCCCCCCCTCCCCCAACATCATATTTCAAGTGTCTCATCCTTATGCCACTGTGGCAGGTTCTCTGGACCAAGTTTTACGTGTTCAAGCAGAAGCATCCTTCTATCCAGCTGGTGATGGCCATGGATGAGCTTGTACAAAGTGTGATGTGTAGAAATTCGTATACACATAACCATGCTTGTACAGGAGCATGCATGCACACACACACACACACATACACACACAGAAAACAAATCCAATAGTAATGTAGGTGTTGACCATAACTATTACTTTGCATACCCAAATTAACAACCCTACGACAGGCAAGTGTAATGCTTCTGACAAGCAGCATTTGTTCAAAAAACATTGACTTCCTTGTTATGCTAACATCTCTACTCCTTACTTGTTGGGTCTACTAAACAGCATGAATTGACCCAGTTTATAATGTTCACCCCCCCCCCCCAAAAAAAAAGATGGGAGGATGGCAGGCAAATGCGACAAAATGATCATACCAATTGCAAACATGGCACAGGCAGACTAGCCTCAACTTGCACCGTATCATACTGACCATAGCAATACTATAGAAATCACTTCTGAACTCAGAAATCATGGGTTTTCTTATGTTTAAATTCTGGGTGGTGCAAATGAGGTGGTACAGTTTATTTTGCAAATACTCTGTTTACAGTTCATAACACAGGCAATTTGTTGCACCAAGTCCTGTTCACGGTAAATATGACTAGCCCTCTTCCCCCACCTCTTCATTTACACAATCATATTCCTTCACCCAAAGGAAGGAGAAATGGGGGAAATCACTCTTCCCCTCAAACTTATATCTATATATATATTCAAATGTTTTTATTTAAATGTTAAAAGAAAGTGTAGAAATTTGTTACGTTTCATTACTTTTTCACCATATCAATGTCCAGCTTAAGATTTGGCAGACCCATCAAACAACTCATTGTTTTGAAACTCAATCATAACTGTACAGTCTAACTGACTTGGACAACTAACAGTTTGCATGAGACTCAGTACATGGCACTTCATTTCATCATTCTGCATTTTAATTGGTACAACACCCATAACAGACCCTCTTCCCAACCATTACTTTATCAAAAGAATTTCACAGTTTGATAACTGTTTCGACAATGTGCTCTCCTGCCAAAAGCCAGGCTCCAGGCAAAAATTTTTAATCCTGAATATCCATTTAGGGTATCTGTGGCTCCCCTGCTTATTCATGAGCCAAATGATCCACACCCACAATCATTATTTCATATTACTGTGTCTAATCCATAGTTTGAAATCCGACCAAATTTATATTCTGTCACCCACATAAGTAACTGCACTTAACAGACATGGCTGATGTTACCCAGCCAAATTCTCAAACACTACCTGGACAACTGAATGGTTATTCCATCAGAACTTGATGCTTGCCTTGAAACAACAATCTGCCACAGTGGGATGTAAACCAAGGGAGATGACAAGGATGGGGGTGGTAAAGAAGCTTGCAGCTCTGACCACAACAAATATTTTTCACTAACGTTTTAATCTGGGTTGCAATCACACAGGAGATGCTTCTTGCTCATTTTACAGTGAGTGCAGGCGTCTCTATTGCCAAAGAAAATATTTTTACTTAAGTGGAGGAAAAGGGTCTATTATGCTTCTGATGCGGAGGGTTCTGACCAACTTGTTTTCTGCTACCAATGGTCACCTAAATATATTTTCTATGCAGTGAAGGTAACTAAGGCATGGACTAGGGTGGTGGCAAGAAGAAACTGCTTTTACCAAAGAGCAATCAAAGATGTTACAAGATTAAAGACCAAAATGACATTCCTTACGCAACAAAACCCCCATATTTTTCTACTTATTACTCATACCTCCTCAACAATAATTCTCACAAGATAGAAACAAGCAAATTATTACATACAGCATCTAAACAGAAGCTGGTTTTGTTTAAAAATAGAATCTTATGCACAATAAAGAACAACCTTTCTATTTTGGAAACTTCATGTGAACCCCTACTTTATCACCAACTTCCATTTACAAAATTAACAAATATTAATCATTAACCATTTAAATGCAAACTCCCTTGACATAACTGCATTCTTCAAATTAAGTCCATATACAACATATTACTAAAAACTATAAAAACAAAGAGTAGATGTCTGCTAAACAGATGCCAGATGATGGTGAAGACTGGTTTCAGTCCTGAGAAACAAAGTCAAATCCACATCTTGTTCTCAACAGGAATTTTCGCTACTAAGTTTGATCTCAACCACTTCAGAACCTTTTAACAAGATGGCATCCTGGCAATCGAGCCAAAAGAACCTCAGAACTTCACAATCTTCTGTTGGAACAATCCTTGTGCTTGTTTCAACCATTTACCGCAACAAGCACTGGTCTCTTCAGCTTCTTCAAGTGGAAAACCCGAGGACCTAGACTATCAAATCCAAAAGTACATGACATCCACCATTTTTTGTTTTAAAAAACAAATTTCTTCAAGTGGTTGGGGCAGGCAGTGAACAGAAAAATATCAAAATGAAACTTGTATAACCTGTTCCTAAAACAGGCAAATACATGTATATCTCATATACAATGACATTCTTCTATCCAACAAAAAGTTACATCTGCATCGGATCCCTCTGGCGAAAGGAAGATACATGTCTTATAACAACAGTCTCATAATATAAACCCAAACCCAGAATGCAACTATTAATAACCTATCATCGGAAACAAATCTGCTGAGTTTTGTAGGCAACAAAGCATGATCTTCAAATGCAAGCAACCCACATACCGAAGAGGGCATGAATTTTAGAATGAAAGCATGATTGCGACAAAGCTGTACTTCACCCATTACCCAGATGCTTACAGCATTTTCCTTGATACTAAATCATAGGAAAACAAAAATGTACCCAGCCAAACCCAGTGCAGTCAGACAACTAAACCATCCGTTACCAGAACTACCATCTCTGCACCATCGCTTTAACCCCCTAAATGCACAAGGCTGATTCCTCTAGCTTACAATAAATGAACCTTTTCTAAGCTCACCTCTCTTTGACATCTGCTGAAATTGCTTAACAGAATCAACAAAATTCAGCAGGTATCAAGGCCTCGGTTGTCATGACTACTATTACTGAAAGACTTTTCAAGATGTATCTCAAGTACAGAAAACAGGATCAAGCACATCCATGCAAACCAGATTTCTTACTACTTGGATAGTGATTAATAGTAAACAGGTGTGGCATGGGGTAAAAATTCATCATAAAATGTGCATCAGGTTTTGCTAAGTGAAGCTGTAGTGTAGCGTGTGTTACAGCTTACTAGGGTTAAATACCAGGTCCTTGTCGCTAAAGCATTTCCACATCATAGGACAGGACATTTGACAGATTCGACATCCTGCAGAAACTTCTTACCCTTGTTTGTGACAGAGTGCACATGGGTGTATCACTAATGTTGGACTAAAAGAAATGGCCAAAAATAAAAGAACCAATGCCCCAAAATATATGGAAAAAAAAAGCTTAACAGAAAATTACTGCAGGCAAGCGAAAGAAGTGTTGGCTAAATGAAAACTGAATAACTATTCCAAGACTTCTAAGTATGTTATCGGAACTTTCCCCCGTTGTGCACCTCTCTCGGCCATTAACCAGTCTGGGTCAAGTCCCTGTACTTTGTACACCATGATCAGCTGCAAAGAAAAAAAATTTGACGAAAATATATCCACCCAAATCCACATCTGCTGCAATACAGATGCTCAAACATGAGTATATATATTTTTTTTTAAAAAAAGAGAAAGAAATCACTCTTTTTTAAAAGTCAAAGTAGATTGAAATTAGTGACACAGCATTTCAATAATGTATCAACACTTAGAAAATTCCACTTGCTGAAAGCTGTCACTTTTAAAAATGCCAGCTTGATCTTAACCAGCAATTTGCTGGAATATAAAGCGCAAAACCAGTAACTACTCCTGAACAACCAAATCATTAATGACAATACATCTTCAAGTAATTGTGCCAAAGCTTTTTCTGTAGCAGTTTTTTTTTAATCTGTCTGGAAAAAAAGCAAGAAAACTATCTAGGAACAAATCAAATTTTCAACTTGTAATTTAATGTTCTAAAATACGTTCCACTGTTTTAAGAAATTAACAAATTTATAAGCTGCTCAAAAGAATTGAAAGACTAGCTGCACTTTGACAGGCTGGTTATGGACGTAATTTGCAATAACACAACATCCGGCCCCAGACATTTGGATGCATCTTGTTTCATGCTGCAACAGTGAACGCCAGTGTGCATGGAAATCAGTGCTGGCCCTTTCTTGTACCCCACAGGAGGGTGCCAAACAAGTCACCCAAAATGCCATGCAATGTGTGCAAATCAAACATTTGCATGTAACAAAGCTAAACTGAACGTGTGAAAAAGCTGCAATGCACATGCAAACAATGTGTGATGTGAACACAGGCACTAATAAGGGATGGAGAGGTATTTATGGACTTGGTTGCAAGACAAATTGTAACCGTGCTTCCAAGACCAGGACTCAGTGATGACGCTCATGGCAGAGCAATTGGGTGTCTGCAGGAAGGAACTGGGCTGCAGGAAGTTAGTTGCCAAGTATCCCATTCAATCATTGTGTCATTGCGAGATTGCTACATCTGGACAGAAAATGCCATCCTGTCTGCTTATGGGACAGAATAGCCTACGCCAGCACACTCAGGGGGCAGCCAGCAACACCACAGTCAGCGACCAAATAATTAGGAACTGGCTGCATTAGGCACCCTGCATTTAAGGCTTCCATCAGTGCTGCCTGTGCTGGCACTGGCACATTGCCTGCTTGGCTGGATTAAGGCCAGCAGCAAGTTACTCCCAAGGACTGGCCAGCAAATTCACTGGACCTGAACCTCATCGAGCACCTGTGGGATGTGCTAGACTGTTGCCTGCAGGCAAACCGCACACCACCAACTGATCTTATAAGCAACCCTGGCAATGTTGGCACAGTGCGACAACAATGCCTCGTTTGTATGCAGGCCACTGGAGGGCACAAACATTTTTGTGCTGTAACTGCTATGAGTTTTGTACACATGGGTTCTTTCCTTCAGGCAGGTAATCTTTGTGCTGCAAAATAAGTCATTAAATCTGTTGTTGGTCGTTACATTAATAAATTATGAGGTACACTTCAGCTTTGTGACTGCTGGTTTATGCTTTGCCATCACAAAGCGAGTGCAGTTTGCACTTGTCTTTCAAGTCTTTTTGGCAGTATACAGTAATTTAAAAAAAAACACAGCAATGCATCATGCAAAAAAAAATCTCTACATATTAGATCGCCATGGAAAACATGGCATACCATCAACACTGGAAAATATGCAACATCAAAAAGCTTTGGGGAATACATCTTCAGGGTAAAGGCTCTGCTAATCTAACACACGATAAGAACATGCTGCTGGGAATTCCACTTAAAAAGATCCTCAAAAACAAAAAGGTGAACCTACTGTAAATGGGATGCACTTTTGCTGCTGACGGAATGAGATGGTGCTTAGCCTGGACATATGCCAACTGCTGTAAAACTTTTTTTTTTTAGGCCTAACAAAACTGACAGGAATTTATTTTCTGCAGCCTGTCTTATTATCTCCTTCTATCTCCTCTTACATGTAGCAACCATTTTCTTCTAGCTCAAGAACAAAATATAACAATTTAGGCAGTTCCAGATTTATTTTTAAAAAAAGCTGCAATTTCACCAAAGAAATCTGCAAAGCTAGAAAATATGGCAGGGGAAACAAGCTCACCAGGGCTCTCAATGATGCACTCTGTCAGCGTCAGTGTAGAAATTGAGAACCCTCTGCATGCATGGCACACAAGTCTAAAAGGGGTAGGAGCTGCCCCCAAGCAAAATTCCTATACTCTATAGCAAGGGCCATTCAAAGTCAGCAAGAATGAGTAGTTTGCCCTTATTAGTTTGATTGAAGTGATGTACACAGATGTATTCTGGCCACATCATCAGCTGGGCATTGTGGATAAAATGTGTGTATATATATATATACACATAGTTAAAACCAGCCACGTTCATAATTTCACCATGCAGAAAACAAGTCTTTATTACTGGCATATAAACAAGGCAGAAATCAGGGTCGATTGCATTTAATCAACAAAAGCAAATTTATGGCATTTTTAGAGAGTATGTACATTTTGTGCTGCAACTCCCCAAGATATAAAACTGAATTTTGGATAGGAAGTCATTATGCTTCTGCCACTTCAGAAACGCTGCATAAATTAAACTCCCCCCTCTCCCCAACCCCCCTTCAGTACCTTACCCCCATGTAATTCAGAAAATGTGTTTCTGTATGATCTATGTGTATGTATTTATAGACAATAAATATGACACACACTCATTAAATGCATATTATACTCCCTTGCCAAAAGCTCATTACGTATACATGTACACATTCTTACATTGATACTGCACTATCTCAAAGCTGATTCAGAACCTAGGTAAAATGTCTGGTACAGCGGAAGACGCAGGAAGATTGAATAAGGAATGAGCAAGATTTAAAAGCTGTGTTGACACGCTTAAGCTGAAATAGTGGAATAATGATAGTCCCTCAACAAAGAGCTAAGAAAAAAAAGGAAAAGAAAAGAAAAATGTGTTCCAGACAACAATAACACCTTTTTTTCAGTTTATAATCTGAACAGAAGGTGTGATTCAACTAAGCAGTGCCCATAACATTTACTTTCATTAATTTTATATGGTCTGCAGGGTGCTAAGGCTAAATGGCACTGAAAATTGAGTCGGTTGGGTTCAAATCCTGTTGCCAGCATACACATTTCGCCTCTATGTTGCACAGCTTGCTGTATCAGTGTTTGTAATGAGGCATCCTACAGTTTCTGATTCAAAACAAACTACTAAAATGTTTATTTAAAGGCACAAAGCAAAAGACGCTATTTCAAAAGTATATTCTTACCAAACACATGGTGTTAACAAATTTCTGCTGTTATTTTTTACAAGCCAGGACACTTTGGGAACTGCATTCTCAAATACTATTTTCGTCAGTGTATGCAAAAACAACAAAATGGTGGCATTCAGCTACTATATTGGGTTCATGTAAATTAAATTTTAAAAAAGGCAAAATCCATGCAATAAAAGCAGTTAACTTAGAAAACTTTCAACTGCAACCCCCTACCCTTACTCCTGACCTGAAGAAAAAAGGCATTTTACTTATCTACCTCATATCTTCAAGACATATTATTCAAGGTGTATTGTTCAATACACCAAATGGCCGAGGCTTCTACTGCTCTAGGCTACAATTCTGTTTGTTTTTTTTTAAATCAGTGGAAACAGTTCTGGGTGCAGACTGCAAATCTATTTGGACAGGCTGAGCATTACCTCATCTGCAAGAAGAGACAGCTCAGAGCTGTCGGCTGCATCATAGTCATACAAAACTCGAGCCTGCTTTTTCTCGGTTGGGGTGGGAGCGGTGACTTGGATGGCAGGGGGTGCAGAGGGCCGCAAGGGGGTGTTACTGTTACTAAAGCTGCTGGCAGGGGCACCTGCTGCCGCTGCGGACAGGCCCCCACTGAGGCTACCACCACCAGTGGAACTGCTGGAGCTGGAGGTCACATTGTAACTGAAACAACGATGATGATTTCAAGCACCACACCCGAGGGTATACAGATCAAGCCGACAAAAGTTTTCCAGACAGCCCCTGTACAAGGCTCAATCTTGGTCTGGCAATGACAAATTTCTAATAACATTGTGATAGCTTTTCTCACCTAGTAATCTCCATTTTATCAAAGTTACATATAAAGTGCAAAGGCGTTTTTTCCAAAAAAAATACTGGTGCTTGTATGGGGGCAGAATATTGAATCGCACAAAACAGAAATATCAGCCTCTTTTATCTATCATTTTCCCTCAAGTTATAGCAGAGTTAAAAGATGACTGAAATGTGTCATAATGACACTCCCAGCAAACCTCACTGAGGCTATATAGTTTGATACATTTTATATGCATTTTCTGGTGAAAAGTAGTGGATACTATTCTACATCAATTACAAAACTAAAACTGTTGACCTTCAATGCAATAAACATTTTTGGATAACATCATCTAAAAAAAGTAACAAAAAGTCTTAAAGAGATGTAAGGTTGGAGAAAAGGGTTCAAACTCTAAAAATTGTTCATTTCTAACTTGCCAAGATTAAGCCTTGCACTTGTGTGTAGCATGCAAAAGAAGGAGAAAAGATGACAGACCCAAGGGCAGAAAACCAGCACAATACAATGTATCTGGCAACAGATTCAAATTAAATCTGTTTGCCTTACTAATAATAAAATACTGCCAACAGATTTAAATTCAATCGAACAATATTTTATCAATAGATGCAATCAATTTGCCTAATATACTGTTATTTGCCTGTTGGCATTCTGGCTTCTGTCCTGATGAAAGGGGTTGTGACAAAACGCTGACACTGTCATGCAGCGAGCCCCAGTTTCCCTTTTAATCTCCTTTTTTTTTAACCCCAGGCTGTAGTATTTTAGATTTTGTAATTAACTATCCACAGATTCAAATTTAATCCGTTTGCCTAATTTACTATCAATGGATCTAAACCCAATCTGTCTGCATAATTTACTATCAACAGATTCAAGTTCCAATTCAATCCAGCTGCCTTATCAATAACCTCTTCTCATGTGCAAACACAAACAAATTGGCTAGGTGGTGCCAAGGAATATGAGGGCAGGAGTTATACTTCTGCTAATCTCTTTACTGCGGTACATTGCTCACTTAGTCTGTTTAACGATGTCTTCCTTTAACTGCCTAGATGCAAACTATGTTGCAATATGTTCTTTAGCCATTAAAACATGACATGTTGACTTGAAAAAAATTCAGGTTTCAAATCAACATACCCAGCAGCAGCCATATAGTGCTCTCTTAATTTCACCAGGTCTTTCAAAATCATAGTAGATGCCAATCAATTTTAAGTGTGCGTAGTCTAAAAATTACAGAAGTCCTTAAAATTATCATGCACAAGGAGGTTTAGTTAATTGCAAACACTCCAGGCGTCCTTGACATTAACATATTTGCCGAAAAATATCTTTTAAAAAAACTGATTACTTTGAGAAAGATGAAGGTAATCATCAAGTTTGCTTGCCAAAAGGGCATCACCTTTCCACACAGAAATGTGATCTCACTGTACTGAATACTTAATATTTAATGGTAACATAATTTCATTTTTCGATGCTTATGCCATGATGGGTGTTGACTGTTGATTACTCTTCTTATCCCTTAGCACCATCTACTGAATTAGTTCACTCGGTTTCTTGCCAAGAGGAGGTTATTTGCTGTCAGTAAATTCAACTCTATATCTAATTTCTTTACCAGTGTACTATCAACAGTTTATGGACTTGCCAATTTCCAGCCTCTGAAGCACTTAACATCAACAGGAGGAGAGTTCTGTCCCTTTCCTACTTAATAATGTTGATGCCACACAACTGAGCTGACACTAAAAACTGTACAAGGCTTTTTAGTAAATGGAACAGAGGTGCTTCAGCTTCTGTTTTGTATAAAATGCTGGGTGAAAGTAATTGTAACACACACAAATCATTTTTCTAAACTGCATCAGCATATAACACTTAGTTTCTTGCTATGTTTTTCACCCCACCCTTGCCCCCCCCCCCCCAAAAGAAAACAAAAGCCTTGATTGCAGAAACTTTGCAGAAATTATGAACAGAAATAAAAGCAAACAGGTTACAATACACATACATATGCAAGACACTGAATACTATCTTAATATATTTATTTCTTTTAAAAAAGCAGAAAAATTAGATCTCACAATGTTATGTCAATTGAAAGAATGTGCGAGATGAACGAAAACAGATGGGATTACAAAAGTAATGTAGAAAATCTTAGAAGCAGAACTAAAGAAAGATACATGTATCACCAAACAAGTTTCAGTTTATTTTATAAATCTTTTATATATATATATGCTCAGTTTTAACACATAGTTGAGTCTTTGTAGCCTGTATTACATGCTGAAAAATACTAATGTATTAAAACTGTATTTATTCTAAATGCAGCTGGTGAAATCTAGCAAAATTTAAAGTGCAACAGTTCTGATTTCACAGGACTGTTCAAGAAGCAAATAAAAATAATTAAACTTTTTATGGATTTAATTACAAAATCAAGTTTTAACATGACTGCAAAAATAAGAATTTTTTTTGAAAGAAACAGAAGTACATACCAAATGAACAGGATAAAACAAATGAATCAGGTAATGTAAACATGCCCTTTTTATTAAAAATTAATTAAACAAACTTGGTGTCACAAACTCACCTAGCTGCCATGCATTTCACAAGAATTTTGCTAATGAACAAAGCAAGGGGCAGCTCACCATACTCACAGATCTTAATAAAAACTGAAAAAGCTTTGCCTGCATTTACAATACCTACAAACATTAGGTTACATAATACGTTCACACACATGACAATAAGAAGTTGTGGACTCTATTCAAAAAAAAAAGAAAAAAAGAAAAGAAACAGTGACAAAGAAAAAGAAGATCGAGATGGAAATTTAGAAATGAAGCTATCAAAAAATATTGAGGCTTACTCTGAAGATGAGAGACAGCTGCAAAGATTTCAGTAAGCAAGTCAGCTACTGAACCTGGTTGTAAATGCATACTTCACTTGTGGTAAAATGAAATGTATATTTTATGGTGGAAGAGATCTCATGATGAAATGAAATGCTCATTTTATCAGCTAAGAAACATCGCAATAGGATCATCAAAGATGCTCTTTAGATCCGTTACACCCTCACTGGCATGGAGGTGGAGCAGGCTACAGGTAGAAGTAAAAAAATCCCACGAATGGCCACAGTATGAGTGCATAAAGCATCAGAAACAGTGGGGGGTGGGGGGGAGGGGTGCGAGTGGAATCTGTTTAGATATGACAACTATTCAGGGTGAATGTGCTTTATGACCAGAGGTTTGCCTCATCAACTCCTTAAGAATGTACCTCAAAAAAGTTTGTGTCAAGGAATGCTGAAAAAAGAAAATGGGATCGCGTGACTCAAGTAACAGTGACCATACATTCTTACAATTAGTCTTGAATAAAAAGATGCAACAGATTACACATTTGTACCAAAAGATGTTTTCATTTTACTGCTCAAGAACTGCTTTAAGCAGAATGAAATCCAGAGGCACAATAGAAATGTGCGAGTCAAAAGGGGAGGATAATGTGCTCAAACTGCAGGTACCTGTATCTGCAAGCCCTGTAACTTGCTTGCTTTGTGTCTAAAGCATTATCTGGACCAATCTTTCTGATAACCGTGCACTCACATGCTCTGTCTCTTTCTCTCCCTCTCTGTCTTTCTATTCCTCTTCCCCCACCCCCCTCTCTCTCAAGCATGAAGCGCACACACACATGAGCATACACACTCATCAAAATAGAAAAAATAAACCACAAGCTTCATGAAATGAATCTTAGAGAACAGCTTTGATGTAATACATCAACCAAGACTGCCAAGGACTGTGTTGGTAGTGAAGACGTGAACTGGCAGCTGGACACACCTGAGTTATATTATCTTCTGATCTATCTAGTAGGGTTTTCACATTTTTTAGCTATCGATCTGCACATTGACATCTGTGTGTTTTACGAGCCAGAGACTTAATGCATACAGCACTCGAATCAACTTGTCACTCACATGCATTTTAATTTTCAAAAATAGTTATCTCATTAAAAGAAATGAAAAAAGATTTAATTTTTGAAGACAATCATTCCAACACCCTTTACCACACTTCCCACAAGTGGCATTCACTTGTTCCTAGATTTTAGATTAAACAACAACACAAAAAAAACAAACAAAAAAACAAATTTCTAGTGAGTGCACAAATGCACATGCCCATGGCACACACATACGCTCACACACATGCATGCATACATGCCCTTTCAATGTAATTAAAGGACACAGTGCAATGGCTGCAAACTAAACGTGGATGGGAGTGACTGTCAGTAACACGATGAGCAAAGAGGAAAATGATCAGGTCAAACTATATGCATTATATCTGGTGCGTAAAATTTGATGTATTTGATGTATCCACTCACTCAGCCCATAAAAGTCAACCCTACCCCCCCCCCAAGCCCCAACAAAAAAATGTGCAAAATCATCAAGAATTCAGTGCAAATTCTTTTAGTCTCTCTTCCCCACCTTGGTGGCCTAATGCTGCAGTAATCTTGAGAAAAGGAAGAGGAGGATGATCTCAAATTTGAACGAATTTTCAAATACTGATTAAAAAGACAAGCTGTCTGCAATGCACTGAGCCACCTAAGCTTTGAACAACACATAACTATATTATAAATTGGACTGTGAGAGTTCTCTCCATAGAGCTTTACATATAAAGTCTAGTGTAATGGCAGAAACAAATAAGTTATACTTAGAAACAACAAAAGTTTCACTTCTTACCTTCCCAGCTGATGCTGCAGATCTGCCATGTACTGCTGACACTGTGCGAAAAACTTTATTTGTGCTTCAATAAAGTCGTTCAAACAGCGCAGATGGTGTGCCTGTGAGGAAAAGCACATAAATATCATTACAATGATATGTAATGGCAATGACAACTTGTGCAGAACAAAAGGATTCTTGAAGTAGATTCTTCAGGTTAAGTGAAATCATGAAAAGATCCAATGTTGCCTGCCCACTGAGCATTATCACTTAAGTGTCTGACATCCACACATGTGCTGAAAGAAGCTTTCACACACACACACAGACATGCATACATCTATCCACATGCACATGCAAATTTCAAACTGCCTCACGTGTGTGCTATTGATGCCTTCCAAAAGGATTTTAGTGATCTCCGCTTGGCGGTCAAACTCTGCCTGTGCTGAACGTAAGTCGGCCTCGGCCTGGAAAAGAGAAGAACTGGCAAAACTAGAAACAAGTTAACAGAAAGCTACTGACAGCAAAAATCATAACTACACTGTTCACATTTCATCCAACCCACTTCCCCCAGAACACCAACAAACCAATCAAACAGAAATAAAATAAGGAGGTGAGGTGGGGGGGGGGCGGAACCACAGAAAAAATAGAAACACAATGTTGGGCTCAAAAGATGCCTGAAGAAACATCAAGACAGAGGGGGGAAACCTTTTATTCAACATCTAAAAAGAAAATGCATTTCTCTTTCTTATCAGACAAAGCGACTTCTGAAACATTTTCTTCCTCTGCAAAAAAGATTGAATTTTTTTTTAAATACTAAAAATACCGTGTGTCAGGGGTGGTCATCACTTAGGATTGCAGCATGTCTCTGGCAGAACTGAAAGTACTGCGACCAAAAGCATGCCTGATCCCTTTGATTTATATGGCCATAAAGGCATGTTTTGGCCAGATACAAGCTTTCTGCGGTGAAAACTCACCAATGTGCCAAGTTAGCAGGTGCCCCATCTATAAGAACCACTAGTCATCTCACAAGGCACTTACCACCAAGTGACACAAGGCTTCTGAAACTAACTTCTCTAGCGGTATTACAATAATAAATTTCCACCTTCAAAACAAGTCAATGGCTAAAAACATCCGACAACTGCAGGACAATCTTCCACAGAAATAAAACATAGTAAGGGCAGCTATCCAAACAATCTCATTCCCCCACCCTGGGTGGTACGTGTACTATGTACACACTGAATTTGCTTTTACTGGAGACATGCCCTAGTCAGCCTATTTTTTTTAAACATTATTAAAAAGCACCAGAACCCTGATAAAGTGCAATCTGATGATAACTAAAACAACAGAATTTCTTATTCCATTTTTAAATCTTGGTTTTGCATTTTTAAAAAAAAGTGCCAGTCAAAATTTAGCAAGAAGAAAACTGCCTCTTAAGATACAAAATATCTGGGGACAAAAACATGCTGGAAAATTTTGCAATCTGGTGAAAACATACTCATGAAGTGTATGGTTTCTCCCAACTGCTACATTTATTCCTAATTAATTTTGTGCTACTGCACATGACCCATGCATTTTTCACAGCAGAATTTCTACATGACAGCTCATTGCTGTGATAATCACTCATGTGGGCCTGTATAATTTTATTCTTGAATAGAGTTATTATTCTTTTGGTTTTTGTCCCATGACTGCAAAGATCTGCACACAAATTTATTGATGACACATTCATGGACTGGAATAAATTTAAAGCTTTTTTTCCTTATAAATCCACAGATACACATTGTCCATTAACATTTACTTTCAGTTTATCTGACTATTTCTTGAGGTCACAATGCACATAATAGCCATAACTTTTCCTTTTATGGTGCAATGCCATGTTATGATTTAATGTTGTATCAAGGTTTCAGAAGTCATGTGCTATGGTACACAGTAGTTGTATTTTGTATACACAAAATTAAAAAAAAAACCTGCTTATTCTCAGTGTTTATAATAACTATAAACAACCCCTAAAAAATTCAATAAAGGGCTAACTTAAAACATACCTAAGTCCATACAAAGGAGACAAAACTGGAAACAGCGTCATAAAAACTTGTTGTTTCAACAAGCAGAACCCAGCAACAGATGATGACAACATGCTAAGTATCCCTTATCTTTATTTCTAGGTCATTTTCAGATTTCAGAAATCATACTAGGCTGGCATGGTTGTAAGTAAACGTCTCAGTTTGCATTCAAAAAGCATGTGAAATCAACCTTTTTGTTCAGTGTGTGTGTGTGTGTGTGTGCACACCTGTGAAAATGTGAGCACTTAATCTAAAAAGTACTTCCACAACAAAGTGATAAAGCACTCAAATTTCAGAGAACCGAAAACCTCCTTCGATTCCTCCCATTCCCCCCCCCCTCCAAAAAACACACAAAGCATCCCCCCACCCCACTAAAGTTTTATAAATACTGATTTTTTAAAAATAATGCATCAATAATAGAAGTTTTAGAACTGTAAATTTCATGAACATTTGACAAGCACAAAAGGGGAGATAATCAAAACCTGTGGTGAATGAACAATAAATACCAAGGTGCGAAAGAAATCTTTCTTTCAGCTCACTCTGCAAAAATGAAGCATTAAATATTTAAACACACACACCCCTACCCCCGATGTAAGGAACGATAAAGATCTTCAGAAGCAAGCTGCACAGATTGAGACATAATACATATTCAAAACATGCAAGAATGAATGCCACTGGTGCAGCCAGTTCCTTATGACCTGGTCCATAAAAAGAGTAAGCCCAGTTTCAATGGCGTAAAACACTAAAATGATGCGATGCAATGCACTGGTTAGACAAGAAAAGTCCCAAGCAGAAACACAATCCCCAACAGATCCACCAACATGCAACATGTATAGTTATGAGGTAAATGAACACCACCGAAAACCCAATGCAATGGGATCAGTAAATATAACGCTGAAAGGTGGTGGGATATTGGCATTATGACTCAGTGTCCACATAAAAGAATCGAGCAGCCCATGCATACGCAGTAAGCAAGCATGCCAGTTTGCTGAGCATGAAAAAAAGTACAAAAACTGTCAAGAGCAGAAAAGTCTGAAACACAGGAAACAACACTCAAGTTACTAGTCAACGCTTAAATTGTGACAACAGCTAAGAAATACGAGGAAGATTTGTTTATCTGAAAGCAGAATTGTGTCATTATCTTTATAACACGACAAGCTGACAGCAGGGCATGCGAACGTAAAGTCAGCAGCAAGTCATCAGTTTGTCCAAACAGAACAACGAAACCAAACTGAGGGATAATCGTCAGCAACAAACCCCAGATTTCCAATCAGCAGTCTGCAACTACGCTGTAGTCAGACACATGATACTGCCCGCCAGCTACTCTGCTACTACTAATCCAATTAAATCGTGCACAGATACGACAGAAATGCAAGGGGATGACTTGACAGAATGCAACTCACTTTAGCCACGACGTCATCCTGTTAAAAGGTGAAGCAGCCAAGAGCAGCCATAAGTGACAAAAATAACAATTGAGAGTCTGTTAACTGGATTGTAATTAGTAATATAAGAGTAGGTTACGTCAATAAAGGACTAAAAATCAAATTAATTCATGATCTTTTCATGTGATACAGCTGAGAGAATTTGATAGCATGTTTGAGTCCAGTGAACACTCAACAACATATTATTTGCAAATTACATCTGGAATTTGTATGTCCTTTATTAATACTGTATTTGTATTAATTATACACTTGTAAACACTGAGAAAAATATTCCTAGTTCATATTTAACAGCTAACCTGGTTGTTCTACTTTCCATTCTGCAACTCCAAACAATAAATTTCAAATCTTGAAATAAAAAATTTGGCACATAAAGTGCACAAGTATACACACACATACATGCATGCATGCACGCACCATACACACACATACAGAGACGCACACAATGCTCACATTGCTAACACAAATTCCCCATTTAAGTCTCACTCAGATGTACACAGACTCTCAAAGATCACACATGCATCTGAATATTATTTTGAAGCTAATAAGCAGGCACGCCTTTGCTGCTTTTCCTCCACAAATACCAGGTAGTTCCCTTTTTAAACACCTTTCACTATTTCTTTTAAAACCACCTGTACCATGGCACATCTGCTTGATCAGAATAGTTATGATATAAAATTATTGAGCAACCAAAAAGAATACAGATTTTCAAAGAAACTGTGAAGACTCTGCTGCAATAGTGGGCAGTCAAATTGTGGATGTATTTACATGTACTTGTACCTGTGTGACACAGAAAGCCATGCTAGAAATCACTCCTACAACTGTGAAAGTTGAAACGCTGTGAAAGCTACAAAGCAGGAGCATTCTATAGCATTCCATCTTTGGTTAATTAGTGCCAGTCTAGCCGACACCTCCAACTCATGTCTACCTCTGCAAATCTGGAAATAAGGACAACTCAGAACACGCACAAACTTTGGTGCTACCCACCTATGCTCTCATGCAAAGAATTAACTGAGTACTTATGCACCCAAGCGCTAGGGAAGGCCTACCTTATGACTGACTTTCTGTTTTCTCATCATCCAACACGTCCATGAATGCTATGGCACTAATCTATGGGCTGTTTTGTGCAGCTCCAATAGGCACCCATGTAAAGTTAACTGAATGCGTGAGGAAACAGGGCTTGGGATGTTGTATGGGGAGGGGGGAAGTGGAATGGCAACTCTGGGCAACAGAACATTAGTAGAAAGCTACAAAGGGCACAAAGAGAATGCACTTTTATGAGTTTATATCTATGATATATTAAATAATGACCATAAACTCTGATCACACCACAAAAGAATAAACCCTTACGCTTCATACCCATTCCCTACCTCTAGGCTGCTTGTTTACCTTACCACCTTAAACTGTTTCCTGCAAGCTACACTAGCTCAACAGAAACAAAGCTATAGAAAAGATATATTCTACAATGCACAGAAGCATCTGCACGCCAATTTAAGAGGCATGCCTGCACCCATACATACAAATAAAAATACATGTTTTTCTTGTCCCAGTACATACATATATGTATATACATAAAAACTCAAAACTGTCTCCTTTAAGGGGAGAAGACATAAAACAAGGCTACTGATTTTGTGGGATAGGCTGCATGCTCCTTTATAAAACACACACACAAAACCCCCAAACAATATCACATTGTCTCTATTCTAAGAATTGTTTATCAAGCACACAAAGTGACGAAAAGCCATAATTACCATTACAGGACAATCTACGTGGAAACACACAACACTAAATTTCTGGACTAGAATAATAATTTGTATATACTATCTATATACACATATTTTTAATTACCTTTTTAATGATTAAAATGAATAAACTTTGGAGATAAAAATAAAATCACAGCAAGAATTAAAAAGAATACTGTATATTCTCTGACATGAAAAAATGGTAACTTTCACTTGAAGCTGTAGAGACCATCTTAATTAGTTATCAGCCTGTCAGGATCTCTCTCTCTCTCTCTTTCTTGGTCTTAATGAGTTGAGTGTGATGATCCACTATTCTGAACATAGAAGAACTAGGTCCAGCAAAACTTTTTCCACACAAAGTGACTTATATGATTTTCACAGCTGACTAGCTGGGTCAGGTGACACGTGCTGATCTAAACACTGTATGCTAAGGAAGCTCCTACTGACGAAAAATGCACACACAGACATGTCACGTGCCACTGACAGTGCTCTGCTTTGTCAGAACAGTGCCGCACCTCTGAAGGAAAACTCATGGCGTAGGGGTTAGGGTTCGGCGACAGATCCTGAGCATCCATTGTGAAAGAAAGATGCAACACAGAAAAGCAAAAATGGAGAACCCGAATGCTGATCACTGTCTGTAATACCCATGACCATGGTGGATGGGGTCTTCAAACAGAATGCAAGTGCTTCAGAATTTTTGACAAAGGGGGTGAGTTGTACACCATAACCAAGCCATAGGTGAAAATATCTGACAATATAAAATGCAGGTTTGTCACCTTAAAATGTCAAAAACTGGACTCGATTTGTGTTTATTTTGTTTTTGTTTGTTTTTTTTTTAAAAATAAAACTTCATTTGTTCAGAAAGTGACACAACTGAATGTCTGATGAAGACAAAATTGCCTTCCAAAGACAAATATCAAAGCAGGAACGAGCATATTCCAAAAGAAAATGTGTCAGTAAAGAAGACATTTTCTACTATATCTACTATAACTTTTGGGGTCTTAAAAAATCAAAAGGATGTGGAGACACTTCTGTTAAGAGTCCACTCAAAACATACAAAAGGCATTAAAACTGAATATTTTCTTATAAATCTTACCCATGAAAAAAGGCAAAGGCGTTAAAATTGAATTATTTTCTTAAAGTTACACTTGAAACAAGGCAAGAGTTAAAACTGAACAATTTTCTTACTAAACTTTAACCTAAAAATATTATACAGGAATTACATAATTTCCTACAAACCCTAACCTCAAAATATGGCAAAGGAGTTAAAACTGATTTTCTTATAAACCTTACCCATGAAACATGGCAAAAGCATTAAAATTGAATTATTTGTTATAATTATAAATCTTACATTTGAAACATGGAAAAAGAGTTTGATTTAAATTATTTTCTTATAAACCTTAATTTCCTGTATGCATAATAATGAAGTTTAGTCAGAAAAGCTATTTCTTTTTAGAATAAACAGCATCAAGAGGCAAATAAAGAAATAAAAACAAAAACCACACTTAGCAAAATATTGCAATTTACTTGGTGAATGCAATACGAGATACCCAAGGACTTCAGCTTGATTCAAAACAGATAAAATTTTATCCGGTACATGAAATGGGATTTGTGGCTTTTTCAGGAAGCGAGGAATGGAATAGTAAAGTGCCACACATTATGGGTTGTAAATTTAGCTGAATGGTTCCCCCAACATTTCTCCCCCCCCCCCACTCCACACTCCCCTGATGATCACCCAGGTTTCATTGCAACCAGAAGGAGATGCTGATGTGATATAAGAAATTATTTTTCAAAAACACAGGTAGGAAGTGAATAAATGTGAACACAGACGAACGCGAAAAAAAACACACACACAAAAAGCCCATAGCAAGTCTTTAACAGTGGTGCTTGCAACCCTCAAAAAAATTTTTTTTTAAAAAGCCTTCAAAGGAAGGTGTTTTAGAAATTCACAAACACTAAATCCCCACTAATGTTATATAAACAAATGCTGAAATAAAAAAAATATCTGACAATGAGGCCTCACTGTTTGGCAGCAACATGAAATGTGCAAAAGACATCAACACCAGCCGAAATATGGAACAGGTTTGGGGGAAAAAACAAGAAAGTGAAAAACATCACAGGTAATTTTTAGAAAGAGAAATTATCCAATGAATGTGCATGTTAGAAGTAAGATAACAGTACACACAGAAACAGGTTTAAGACAAAACATTTCAGGACAACCTAGATTATTACCTGTTGTTGTGTAGACTGAGATTTGGCCTTCCGCAGTCTGCTTTTGGCGGCATCCAAGTCAAGCCTTTTTGTTTCCAAAATTTTCTTCTCTTTCTGGAAGGAAAAGATCCCTTACAAAATTTGACATTTTCACATGAAATCTGACAACTGTTGCATAAAGAGAAAGATATGTTTTAAAGGAACCCCCACTTCAGAAGGCTCGAACAAAAAGTGATACAGATGCAGAAAGCAAAAACAGTAAGTATTAATATCGCTATTTCACTTATCAGACACCTCCCCCCGCTTCCCCCCAAAAATCATAACGTTCACCTCTAATTCTGTACCTCAATGAAAATGAAAAGATGCATGGGAGGGAAAGAAGGAGGACCAGCAGACCACCGACACTACCAGCAAAGTGGGTGGAGGAAGGCCTCAGTCAGCAGAAGTGGTTTGCTATATATGGTTTAACGTTAAGTCAGTAACTGAGCCTACGTCATGATGGGAGTGGTCGAGGACAGGGTGGTGAAGACAGTTGGGAAAACAGGAAGGGGGAGACAGGGTGGCGAGGAGAGTTGGGAAAACAGGAAGAGGGCGGAAACCAGGCTGAAATGAGAGAAAAAACCTGGTGGCTAGCCCTGTAAACAGCTGCCACATGCAGGAAAACTATGTGCACCAGACACAGAGTGACCGATTCAAGGCATGATCCTCTGCATTACATTACAACTACAAACCCATTTGCCCACCCCCTCCCCCGCCAAAAAAAGTACTTTTGAGTACCGAGTTGACAACAAGGGATATATCAGGGCTCAGATTTTAACCCAGACAGGAAGATGTGAAGGACAACTTAGAGAGGTCCATGCTTGACTTCGATGACGCACACATGCAACTGAATTGGGGAAGCAGATGGGCAAGTGGTTAGAGTGCTGGCCTCTGAAACTGAAGGGGCTGGTTTGATACCTGCGAGTTGCAGCACACTTCTCCTAATTTACCCAGCTAGGAATGGGTACCTGACCCTAGTGTTAGGTTTATAAGCACAGCTGAATATGCCTGCTTACAAGAATGGTTTTCATGTCGCCTTCCAAGAAATTGTGGAGAGGTGTCAGAAAATTGTTGACTGTGGCAGAAATAAACTCTCGTTCAGCATTGCCAATCTGGATCTGAGCTTGACCACACTTCACTAGGGCATTGCCTGTGAAACGAAAACAGATTTATGACAAAAGCTAGTCAAATGAGGCAATAGTTTAATGCCACTTACTAAGTTTCTACCAATGTACCATGCTGCTTTTCTGAAAAAAAAGCCTAACACATTTCTGACATACTCTCAACCTTTGAGATTAACAATGAGTTGGTAATGAATGATCATGCTGGACATACTCGGTCATTACAGTTGCACCCAAATTACACCCAAGTCCACTTGCCTCGGTTATATTTTCCTAGTAAAGGAGCACTGAGACACAAGATGCTATATAACCCCCTCCCTCTTTGTTTCATTCTCAGATAAGCATTGGTTGCTGTGAAAGTGTTAACAGAATGATGCAAATGAAACAACAGACATTGACCCCAGTACCAGCACTGATTTCTGGAAACTCAGCTAGTCAATTCCATAATGTCAAACCCACCACAGAAATGCTGAAAAGTATCGACCACTCATAGTTTTAATCAAAACTACCAACTCTTTTAAAGAATATCTAAAAGCACATGAAATTCTAAGCCAATCACCTTGCATCACTAGCAAACAGATAACCATAAGACAGAACAAATGCAATTAAGGGCACAAAAAAGATGATCACGAAGAAATTAAATGCAGTGAAGCCCTCAAAAACCAGCAGTACTGGAGTTAAGCATTCATTAAAAGACAGACTAGGAAGTACTCACCATAGGAGGTGCCAGGACCAAAGTCATTGCCTGCATCCACCATGTTGTTGCCAAGGATTTCATACTGTGTGAATCGTTCCTTCTTTCTCCTTTCCAGTTTCTCATACAACATGTCTTCCATGCGCTGATCTTTTTTTTCATCACAAGTGTATGTGGATGCACATGCCAACACATACGCAAACATACATGCATGCACACACCCGAACGCACACGCGCACACACAAACACATACACTTTATTAATAAAAGCTTAAAATAATTTATAATAGATCATCTCCAGATCACACACCCCATGCTGTCATGAATCTCTCTTTCCGGTACAACATTTCCAAAAAAAAAGACCAAACAAACCACCAAACCCCTTCAAAAAATCGATATAGCAAAATCCTCCTAACAATTGATATAGGGGAAACAAAAATTTGCTTGTGTTACTGTTCTGGGATGGGGGATTTTCAAACTTTTGCCTAGCCAGACAGTCTTGTTTATTGAAACTTTTGAAATTCACTGGCCTTCTGAAATTTCTACAGGCCCAGGTCATCTTCTTTTTTATAGAGTGACTGCAGCAGTAGGGAATCAAACTAAACAGGAACACACAAGTTCCTCGAATGAAATCATGCCAACCCATTTCTTGTGTAATCAGGACTTGTGGCAACTGCACTGCACTACATATGTATGTTCTTAACTATAATATTAATAATCCTTATTTTCTGTGACATAATGGGTAGAGCTTAAAAGTTCATCTTCTGAGCACTAACTACTCAAATGACAGTGAAAAGCACTGAACATGCAGTCAACATTCGCTTACTGGGATTGGGCTGGATGAGTGCCTCGGTGGAACGCTTGATTTGTTCTGTCCATTGCTTTGTCTTTTCTGCTCTCTGAAGAAGATTCTCGAAGTGAGCATCTAGCTCTGTCTTTTCTGCTGTGCCAAGCTTTTCTTCTGTGAACTGCAAATCCACACATATATTCACAATCACATACATATGCATGTGTGCCTGCATACCCACATACACACACAGTATCTTAATCTTCTTGAACACAAAATCAGGTCTTGGGACTAAATTAAGGGATAATTGGTAAATTAAATCTTCTGTCACTACACTTCCAATTCCATGTGCAGCAGTCATATGACAAGGCTTTCTTCTTTAGTGTTGGATGAATAAAAATACAAAATACAACAGTTTTGAAAAAGTCCATCTATGCATTGCAAGCACAATTCACTCCTACACTTTTACAAGTAGAGTTCATTTATATGTTTGACTACCCATTTCTGTCCCTCCAACCCAAGGTAAAATTCTAAAAATAATTCCCATCCTCTTTTTAGGTTACTCTGAAAGCCTGAGTGATTTGCGACAAAACAAGCAGCTAGGCAGAAGACCATTGACTAGTCTCTGAGAAATCAACAGCAAACCAGAGCTAGTGTGTTTTCTTAGGCTCTCTGTTGCACAGAACTTCAGGACAATTAGTGCATGATACAACACCTGGTCCCTGTCTGTGCACAGCCTGGCAATCTGATATTCAATATCAACACCGACACTTGGGATTGTAGCATTGATTTCTGCACGCAGCTTAACAGAAACTAACTGGTCTGCAATCCTTGAAAAATAAAATGCTTCTTCTATTGTTTTCAATCAAATGTCTCTTTCATAGCCCAATTCGATGTTCACCTGCAGTACACAATCTGCTTCACTCTCCAGTCTTCTCTATAGATTTTTATGACTGATAAAAAAACCCAAACTATCTCTACAACCTGTTATTAAATAATTTACACTAACGGAAAACTTACTTTTATAAAACATTGTTACACTGTTAAGAAGTCTACTTGAAACACTTTAAATCCATTACCATTCTATTTCTCAATATACATATAATTGTTGTTGGTCATTATATTATTTTTTTTCAGCACAGACTGAAGTAATTTTCAATACAGATTGAAGAACTTTCAGAACACATTCAAGTAACTTTGGATACAGACTGAAGTATTTTGCAGTAAAAATTTGTACTATTTGTACAAAGTGCATTTTGTCATTGATTTGTATAGGGGTCTACCAAATATACAAAGTTTCATCAAAGTAACGTATTGCATCCTCCGCATGGTACAGTAAAAATACTGCAAAAAGGTCACCATTTAAACTTGACGAGCTGTTTGGTAACGATCTATAAGCATAAGTACTTTTGCAGCAGCCCTCAGCCTTGAATGTTAATTATGATTTATAACAGCTGAAAACGTTTCTCAGAGTCTGAGTTAACAGAGAATATTTTAATGCCACTGTTATTCTATATATATATATATGTGTGTGTGTGTGTGTGTGTAATAACGAATATGTCTGTACGCTGAATGTAAGTAGGGAGCTTTATTACGGCATGCATATACAGATGGGTGAATCAGTATGTGACTGTGAGCAACCACTCCCGTCTCCAGCATGCTGAAGAACAACACTGGTTTGTGGGCGTGCGGAAATTTAACTCAACGAAAATGTTTGCACATCTTTGAACGAGTTGATATATGAAACCAATTAAAATGGCATTACCTGAACAGCTCTGTTAAAAACTGTAGATGCTTCACCTGCAAATTTCTTGAATTTCGAGTTCATGGAGTTAAAATCCATCGTTACTTTTGCAACGCAGTCACGTCCCTCGATCAATGATACTAATATTCATCCACAAAACGTTCCGGTTTCCCGCAGCAAATCAAACGACATAAATAAAGGCGATAAACATTCCACCTGTTTATTTTATTGGTGTTAGTATTCGAAATAATTGTTACTGAATTACAGTTTACAGTTCTGGACAACTTTTTGACACAGCTCCCCCCCCCCCCCGTCTATTATACTTTATACTTTGTGCGGATTTGTTAGTTGCTATGAAGCTGTCCTAAAATGGACGCCTGTAGGCTGTACACTAGCAAGGATTGAATGAAAGAAAAATCACACTTGCTGCCATTTTTCTGCACTGTCATAGGATCTGCATCTCCAGCAATGGATATTTCGAAAATTCTGGAATTTCACCGCATGGTGATGGTGTCTTGCGGTGCTCAGCAACAAGTAGATGAAACATCATGTTCTCCTTTTTGCCAACATCCAGCCTGCTGGGATTCTAATCGTCGTCGCGAGAAAGGAGCACCACGTATTCGGAGGCCCCAGCCAAAAGAAGCCCCAAAGGAGAATGGTTTGCATATATTTTAAATGTACTCAAAAAGGCTTTTATAAGAAATTTTGTTCCTTCTTACTTTGTGTAGCGCCTTCCTTTCCTCTCCAGCTGGGGGTGGAGGAGTGGGTTGGAGGTTCGGTGGAGGGGGGGGGGATGTTCCCCTAATTCGTGGTGCTTTGTAAGAGATCTGACCATATTTGACGTACCGTTGAAACCCAAAGAAAAATGGTCTTTTGGTGCTGAAATCTGAAGAGTTGTCTAGTGAATTGAATTATTGCAGGAAGAACTTGTAAGGAATCCTTAGAATTAAAAGTTACTTAATTTTGTGCAGAGAACAATTAAAATGATGAGACTTCCTGGTGGAGAAATGTACACCATCTCCTTAATA
>SMGT01014993.1:198912-221169 GCA_004794575.1 Lanistes nyassanus | reverse complement strand
GTCATGTGTTGCTGGAGTATTTCACATATATTATTGCAATTATTTTCATAATATATCACCTGTTGCTGAAGCATTTCACCTTCTATATTACTGCATTTAATGTGATAATGTCATGTGTTGCTGGAGTATTTCACATATATTATTGCAATTTTTGTCATGATGTTTCCTGTTGCTGGAGCATTTCGCCTTCTATATTATTGCAATTATTGTGATAATGCCACCTGCTGCTGGAGCATTCATGCTCATGGAATGTGCTTAGCTCCTTATGAGAAACATTATCTGGGTCTGAGCCAGTAACTTTAAGGTTTGTGAGATGCAAGCATTAGAACATAAATTCACTTTCTTTTCCCTATTAATACAATACTAAAAGAGGTTGATTATTGTGGCAACTATACATTTAGTTCATATGCATTAAACTGAACACATTTAGTGTGTCACTGATGTCATGTTCACTACTCTGTTAAAAGTGAAGACTGTATGTCATAGTAAGGAAACTGGAATGTTTAATGACTATGTTAATGGTCTTGACAAACTAATGATGGTGGAATATTCTATATCTGTGTCAGCAATGTTGAGCTTGGTTGGATTACAAGTTTCTGACTTCTGTCAGCTTTAGTATCTTAAGTGTCCTGACTTTTTGAATTTGCAAGATATGGATGAAAGAACCACTTGCATTTTAAACTATTATACTTATGCAAAATGCTTCATGACTTAATTAGTTTGATGAATGCAACAAGTCCAGGACTAGACATAGGTGATAAATTCTTTTTTGTATGCATGGTATTTTATGCTGAAGTAACAACTAAAGATACATTTAGAACACCTAGCAGCTGGCTCCATAAACAGCTCGTTCCACATCCAGAAGAAATATTTTTGTCGGAGATGAGATCTGAACCGACAATGCATTATTCTCTATGTCTTGAGGACAAGCACTTTACTATTTTAAGACATGCTGGACCAGCCCCTCTCCCCTCCTCTGCAATAAAAATGGATCCTGCTCAACAAAACCAACATCTAAAAGAGTACTTACCTGTAACCTGCTTTGTAGTTTCCAGTCACCCGGAGATGTACATGTTGCAAACATATTATCTTTTATTTTTCTTCTTTTTCAAGCATGGGCATCACTGCACCCCATTCTGCATCCCCTTTTACCAACAGCAAAGACAAGGTCAGGGAACCAGAGACAGCTTCAAAAGTACATTTAGTGGAAGTGCAGGAAATCTTTGACCAGCAGGATCTGAACAGCCCATGGGACGAAGCATTTGTAACTAAGAAATTCATGATCTGGATGCCGAACGAGACGAGAACCTCTGTGGAGAAGAGAACAGAGGACCAAACTGCCAGGCAAGTAACACATTTGTACATCTGTAACATCAAGAAATGCAAACTAAAAACATTTTCTCACAATACAGGTATTTTTGCCACTATTGATTTAAATGCTTTTAAATGCGTTTCAGAAAAAGAACGGGATTTTTGTATTTTTATAAAATGGTGTTTGATGACACTTTGTGCACAGACAATAGACTAAAATTACTCATGTGAGTGTCCAATATCTTCTGGTGGCAGATTGTGGAATGAAAAATCAGGTCCCAAGATCTTGCCTCCAAAAGATTTGACAGAAGTTATGGTACCTGTTGAAATTGAGCAGAAGAGAGAGGAAAGCATCCTGGTAATTACATTGCATTCTATCTAATATTGACAGAAGAGACAAATTATTGAACGTAGATTGAACATGAAAGCTGAAACAAGAACATCAAGTCATTTTGTTTTTAATCTTTGTCTCAGACTGAACAGAAGAAATTCATTGCTAGCAGCTAACTGATCCTTAGGATTTTTTTTCCTGCCTGGAAATAAACCCTTGTATTTTTAGTTGAAGTTTTAATAACATTCTTAAAGAGGAAACCTTGCTACTTATTTTGTTGTTAATGTTCTCTAGCCTTTTGGAGAGCAAACGTAGAATTTTAGTGAATTAGACTTGCTGAGTAGTCCTCCATCCCTTTCCACCAACTCCCAGTGCTTCGTTGCGTATCAGTAACCAAACATTTACATGTAGTTTTGCTTGCAGAGCTCTACGCAAAAGTATTTTGTGTGTGAATTTGCTTGCAGTTTGATGAGTGGCCAGTTTTGAAGGTAAACTCTTTACATTGATGTGCTTCTAACCACCATAATTCATGCCCATAAAGCTGTTGTTTCTTTCTGCTGTGCATGTCAGTTTATTACTGTGTGTGTACTGTATTCTGTATATATACATACACATATTACATATTAATGTATATATATATATCCATCCTTTTTCAAATGTTCTAAGTTCGTGGAGGTTGTTTTGGATCTGCTGTCGCTCTATAGCTCAGCTGCTACTATGTGCCACCTTTGTATCATATAAGTGTCAAATGTATAGCTCTTGCTTCCATTGCATCTGCAAAATCTTTTAGATTTTGTTGGTTTTTTTTACATTCAGAAAAATTCATTCAACATGTAACTGTCATCTACCTTCCACTCTATTATAATCAGTGAGCTGTTGTTAATATTAAATAACATCTCACATTTACCTTTCTGTTACAACACACCTAACAGTTTGTGGGAGGTCTGGTTCCTTATTTTACTTATCAAAGTATAGATCAAGTTTGTATTCTAGTGTTGCCAAAGTCATACATATTACTTTTCGCATTCATGAGCAGTGTGGAAAAAGATCGCTACATGTACTCTGTTGTATTGCTTTTTGTAATCTGTACAGGATTCTTGCTGAAGCTTGGGAGATCGTTCTCTGGTCATAATTATTATTCCTTTGCATATGAATTCTGTGCACTATGAATAATTTCTTCAGTAACACCACTGGTGTGGGGGTTGCACTTGTATTATTCATTAGGCTTACTATTAAATCAGTTTTTTTAATCTATCTGTAATCTGTTCAGTTAATGGAGTGTATTTATGAAGGTCAGCTGATTTTAATAATCCTGTTTGGTTTTTTCCCAAAACTTTGTCTATGAGTACAAAATTGTCAGAAGCAGTTTTTGTAGGCCATGTATAAACTATGCTCTTGACAAACCTCATTATTATAGAGGAATTTCCGAGGACTGATCTGTTCTCAGCATGCATACATCATCTTTGTTGACTGCAGTTTTTAACAATGTATGCAGAATTAGGAAGAACTTTGTTTTCTTATTGTGAAATAATATTGATAAGCCTGTTGATATTTTATTTACTTTTAGATTTTCTGTTTTCAACATTTAATTAAAAAATGAATGCCCATTTTACAAACTTCTCATCAATCAGAATGCTGTTTGGACACAACTGTTGAAATTTTCACCTGATCTTTGAGATGGGGCAAATGAAATGCTGAAGGCAGCATTCATTGCTGTAAACACAATCTTGAATTAAGGTAGTGTGAAACCAACTCATTGTCCAATTCATTCATAACTTCTTTACGACAGAAGAAGAAGTCTCGGGCAAAGTCACCAATTCTTAGGAGGGGATTGTACCCGCAGACACCTCATACTGGAGCTTCCAAACCGGAGTTTGACTCAGAAGGGTAAGTAAGAAGTCACCATTACATGCAGTTGTTATAAAACATTTTATTTCCCAAATAAGATATAGATGCTTTTCTCCACCTTTCTTTTTACCTTATCTTTTGCTCACATATGTTGATGAGAGTGCAAATACATATGGCTCACACATTAATTGCTTTGTTTCCTTTTTTGTAGTGATTAGGTTAGAGAGCAAGTAGAAGATTTATTCTGCTGGATCACATTCTATTAATCTATGTCAAAATGCATTGCAAAATTTTATTTACAGGATTTGCATAGTACATGTGGAAAGGTAGATGATTTAAAAAGTTTTTTGTGCTACCAGAAATGGACATTACCAAATTGTCTTTTTTGTATTTCCTAGATGCATAGTATGCATCATACGAGACCGGATCTTGCAAAGGTTATTTAAAAACAACTCGAATGTTGCTGCAATTTGAGTGAGCTTCTAGGCTAGAACTGATGAATTTTATATTTTTCACACAATGGACCATACATGTATATATACATGAAAAGAGTACTTTAGGCTTTTGGACAAATTAGTGCTTGCTTTGTTTACTTGCATGTGAATAGATTATATTAGTTTTTAGTCACTGTGGTTTCAGAAATATTGATCTTACGTAGCACATAGGTGACAAATTCAAAGCATTCCCATACACTCAAATATATAAATACATATATATGTATACATAAACCCATTCTTGTTTATAGCAAAATTTTAATAAAAAAAACCCTAATAAAATGACCTGTTTTATTTTATATTTTGTATCTTGAACATTCAAATAACAATAGCATGTTTCATACATTGTACACTTAAATGAATTTTTCAGTTATGTCAGACTACATAGTAAAGTGCTGTTGGTACACATTCACTGGGAGATTATCAAAAGTTTGACATTTTTTATTTAAAGGACTTAATAATTGGTAAGTATGTCACAAAGAGAACTCAATTCCCCACAGGGACCACTATCACTATCAGCAATATAAAAAGACAAGCTTCTATATTTAACGACCATCCTCTCCCCCTTCCAAGTTAGATCAACTTTTTCCATCAGGACTAAAAATGTTATTTGAAAGTGGAGGTTAAATTTAGAACTTATAGCTTTGCAGTGTGCTGTGTACTAAACAATGAAAGTGTGTTTGATTTTGCTGCCACATGGATGCTGGCTTATTCGTGCTTTGTAGAATCAGAGAGCTGTTGGGTTTGCCACATGATCAGCTAGTTCAAGTGCTGGACCACGTGAAGAAAAGGTGAGAGAGTCTACATTGTCGCAGTACATGCATTACACTTCACCAGTGGTAATGTGTGCCCCTTCTGACAATTTTTCTTTTCATGAAATGTTTATAAATGTTGCTAAACTAGACAAAGTACTGTTGTTTTGTTTTGACAATTATTTGACATTACAGCAACAGCAACAAATTAATTTGGTCTATAATGCTAGCCAGTTTATGCATTGTCTTTCTTTCTCTCTATATATATAAACACAAATACACATATATACATATGCACACCTATCACCTGTCTTGCAAGCTATAATTTTGTCGATTCATTTTAATGTGGTATCGATCGTGATTATTTCATAGAAATCATGATTGTTAGAAAGTGTATTTAACTAAGTCTAAAACAAATGGCAGCATCAAAGTCTGCCTGAACAGGAATGCGCAGACCTCTGTAGATCAAAGCATCAGAGGTTTCCAGTTTCTTTAACAATCTGGATGTTATCTCTGAGCTTGGGGACACTCTCACCTAGGCAGTACTTGCAGTGATTCAACTCAGCAAGCTCTGTAAAACTCATCTCTGTACTGTTTGCACTGCCCTGGTCTACAAACTCCATAATCCTCTCACTTTCTTAGTGTTTGCATTGACCTGGTCTCCAAAAACCACTGCACTGTCACTTTTGTTGCACTTCTAGTGATCTTGTCTCCAAGGACCGGGTCCATGGCCTTATCCAAGAGGTACTTGCCAGTGTTTCCAATGGACCCACTGCTATGGCTGGCAAGAAAGAAGCCGTCTCACAAACCTCAGATATTCACACTGGTGGCGTTTTTCTTCAGCAAAAGGTTCCTCTCTATCCCTCCAGACAGCGAAACATCCGAGGCAGCTGTGCCCTGCCACAGAAGCCTGTGTTTCAGATGGTTCACGAGGACAGAAACAGCAGTGCCTGTTCACCAAGAGATGACAACACCAGCAACATGAACTCTACCTTAGGAGAATTCTTCCTGACAGGGCTACCTCATTATAAAAAGCCACTGCCAGAGATTGTGGGTAAGTTGGAGCTGATGTGGGTAGGATTTGTACTTGCTAGATTTTTGTTAAGCTTCAGTAAAAGATGACAAAGGCTGTAATCTGATTTTCGTTGACATTCAAGAATTTTCATAATTAGAATATTAAATTTAAAGGGTAAGAAACCAATCAAAATCATGTTGTTTAGTTAAAACAGTTACCGATAGCAATTTGTTTCTTGATAGGAGTAGCAGGCACAGGTAATGGACCCCCCCCCCAAAAAAAAAAAACCTTCAGAACTTTTTCTTTACAGATGTAATTTGTAATGTAAGGAATGACCTTTATGTTGTGTTTTACACAAATATGAAAGGTAAAAGTCTCTTTAAACAATGTGAAAAACACTTAAATACAAACTTTGAAATATTTACATGCACAAAAGGAGGTCAAAACCCAGATGATTTATGCTACTGGAATGCCGGCAGAAAATTTGCCTTATGCCTTGTTTCTGCCAGAATCAAGCTGGACAAAAAGACAACATCTGGGTTTGTTCAGTTAAAAGCTTCCAGGGTCAAGGTTGAGGTGTGGCAATTAGAATCTTGTTACGAACCAGAAAAATGTTTTCTACCTAGGTTCATCTTTAAACTCACAAAAAGCTGTTTATACTGACTTACACATTATCTGCAGGCAAACAACAGTCTGCCCAGCAGGGTGAGGCTGAAACTAGGTTACGGAGAAAGATTCCTTCAGTTTCACTCGGTCTTCCAGAACTGCCACGTGGCCTGCAACAGACACGTGCATTTGTCTATAAAAACAAGCACCAGCTTGATTTCACTTTGGGTAAGTGACTTGTCCCTGATCCCTCCTTCCCCCTCCCTCACCCCAACCCCGACATGTATTGTTGTTATCTCTTGGAGGGCCCTTTTTCTTAGTCGATATGTTGATCCACTGTTGGTGGTTTGGAAAGGAAATTTAAACAATCCTCTTATAAAGCATGTGACCAGGCTGCCTTATCGTCATCGTCGTCATCATCAAAACAAAATATTTACTTGTTAATTCATGTCACAAGAAATAACTTACTTATAATGATTTGATTTTAGTGCCTGTTCCAACACCACCGCAAAGTGTGCGCAGCACGGAGAGTGGGGTATCTGGTCATGGGACCACTCTACAAGTCAATTTGCCATCTGTGTCCGACATCAGAGAGACTGAAAATCTTGCGCAGGTTGTGACCAAAACAAAAGTAACATTTTAAAAGGGAGTAGACTGCTGGGGCTGGGTCATTCATCTAATGTCATAGAAAGAACCCCATAGATTTTCATCAAGGTGGGGTGAAGAAGTGGTGTTGAAGTGCAGATTTAAACCCACATGGACACACAGGGCTAAGAAACCCCAGAGGCCACATACAGCCCGCATAGATTTACACGTTTTAAAAAATATACTGCTTAAAAACTACCACACAGTAATATATTTTACATATTTAGAAAGATCTATTCTTCGGCATTACAATGGAAACAATACTTTTAGTTAAAAATATTAAATACTACTTACTATTTTGTGCCAAATGTAGTCACTTTTTGCACACACAACAAACGAACCACGTGTAGCCATTGTGAACGACGGAAGTAGACCTGGCCAGCCGCTACACTAAACCTCGTTTGGCAAGCTGAAACTATTTCCGAAACTCATTTAGACAGTGCAGGGGAAACAAACGATGATAGAGCTTTACAATGATAAAAAGTTTACTTCCCTTATACCGTTAAATGCGTCGCTGCAAATGTTTAAATTTGCCACAAGTTTGTCGGTTGCGCGGAATCGCCAGTCAGTCGTCGCAGGTTAGCCGAACCCAATGGGGTCAAAGAGTTAAAGAACAAGCATGCCTTTATGTGTTTGTGCCATGCTCACAATAAAGAGACTGCCCATAAATTGTGATAAACAAAATGTGTGTCTTGAACTATCACATGCATTGCCATTTGTCTGCAGCCTGAGGAAAGAGTTCCACAGCTGATGCCTTTGTCCCAGCCTCTTCACATCACTATGCCAAGTGCACCTGCACTGAATTTGCAGTCAGACCAACCTGCACTTTCGCTGGTGCTGCCAAGGGATCAAACCACGTCTTCTGCTCACCTGGCATGGTCATCAAGAACCAGCCCTACTTCAGGTTTACATGAGAACGCAGGTAAAAAAAAAGAATCACCACGAACATCTGTCAACAAAATTACATTGCTTAGAACTCAAAACAGCTGAAACAGCTTTCTTATTCTAAAGAAATAGGAAAAGATATTTAGATTTCAACCACTGTACAGGGATCAGCCTGGCAGAAAAAGATGGGTCAGCTGACCCCTTCCACCACATTTTGATGAGCCAATAGTTTGTCAATGACATGCAGTAGCATGACGAAATTTAACGACTTATCTTGTTTATGACTGGCCGACTTCGGCTTCTGGCAACCATTACTGCCTGCTTCATACTGTATGAAACTTGAAACCATGATCCTGAGCAGGCATTCGCCAGTGATTTTTTTGTGGGTGTTTGGTGAGAAAATGCTTCCTTCTTGTGGCGATTTTCCACAACTCATGAGTGAGAAGAATCAAGCATTTTATAGGGTATTTTCTAGACAAGTGACATGCTTTCAGCTTTAGTTGGCATATTTGTTTCCTACCTCATGCGATAGGAATCTCCTAGCTTTCCATGCAGCAGTGTAACATGTACTTCTGAATCATCTGAGCGAAGTTCTCGCAAGCAGAGGCATTTCAGGTCAATATTTAAGTCACGATCCTCTAACACATACAGCCATTGCACAGGCACTCACAATCAACGCACTGTTTGACCCACAAAACGGAATTTCAATGAAACATTTTATTTGATGCACCAATGGTGCGGGGCATGTCAGCAAACTGACCCCTGACTGTATAATTAATCTTGCAAAGATGCATATTAAGTTTTTTATGTATAAGTGTTTGGAAGCTGTTCTTTATTGTTTATTTGTGCTTAACATATAAATTTGAAACTGCAGTGAGTGGTAATTTCTATGATGCTGGCTATTTCCTGTGTAAATTCAATGAAAATAGTCCCCCCCTCATTCCCCCCCCCCAAAAGGTGAAAACACCTATTATTAGATGAGGAAAAACAGCATCTCAAGTGAGACTCTATCCCATGCTGCATTTAAAAATCAATGGTTAATATGAATTCCCTTATATAAATGCGACAGTTGTGGGGTTTTTTTTTTTTGGGGGGGGGGCTCTGTGTGACTAGGTGCATAATTGCAGGGGCAATGTGCTAAAGGTTAAGGTACAGACTTTAGAGAAATGCTCTTTCTTTCCTCTTGAAAGGTCTCAGCACAATCAGAGAGACAGCCAGAGAGACAGTATCACCAGAAGATGGCAGGAACATTCCATTTGTGGAACCATCAAAGCCCAAAGATGCAGCACTTCCTTTGCAGCAGTCCAGCAGCTCTGAACAAATAGTGTCTACTGATCAGTGGCCTCAGGTGACCGAGCCCACTTATGATATTGCCAGCAGCATTATTAGGTCAAGGTCTGCAACTGGCAGGGTCAGTGGTACAGAAAAGGGCAAAGTGGGTGACCAAGAGGTGCCTCCACAGCGAGCGCATTCAGGTCTTGGAATTCGGGGATCGGAACACACCAATCTGGCAAAAAGAATCCTGGCTGAAGCCGCCACAGTTGAGACACCTGCCCCACCTCCACCCCCACCTTCTCCCGAGCCAAAGGAGCTTCATGACAGAACGACCAAAAGCGCCAGAAATAAAAAGTCTGGAGAATTGTTGTCAATGGAACCTCTGGTGGAGCAGAATGACAGTGAAACAGTTGAAACTGCTAGAGAGTCTGCAGAGGGACCACAAGGACAAGTCCATCAAACCTCCATATCTCAGGACAACATTAAAGATGGATCTCCATCACAGAGTCATTCTGCAGCCAGAATCTCTGAGCAAGAATCCATCCCACCAGGTGTCCCTTCCTCTGCAGCGTCCTCTTCCAGTAGGGCTTCACCTCTCAAGTTGCACCCCAGCCAAAATGTTGGTTCACCTGTGCACCATGATTCGTCAACGACCAGTCCCAAGAAGGTCGGCTCCATGAAGAAAAACCCAAAAGACACTAAAAAGAGTAAAGATAAAAAAGTTGCGGTGGACACTGGTTCAAGAGAAAACAGTGGGAAGGGGGAGGAGGCTCAGAAAGAAATGTCTCAGCCAGAGGAAAACCCTGATTAATCAAATTAAGAAAACTGTGGGCTTTTCATTTTCATAAAACCCTTTCAAAGACTTCCCCCCCCCAAAAAAAAAAATCATAAAAATGTGTTTGACTACACATCCGACAAGGAAACTAATGCAGACACATTTTCTTGTGTAAACCCTATGTGCACTACTCAAGAAGCTGTAGTTAACAGCACATTTGACTATAACGATGGACAAGACCTAACAATAGTGAACGTAAACCCTTTTTGTGTGGGTTGCATTGATTGAAACTAAACGTGTTACCTTATCAGCATTTATTCGTACTTCTCCTCATATAGACTGCTGAGGATACCCTTGCTATATCAGACAATGTTATGATCTTACCTTCTGTATAAGGTGCTTCCCAGACATTTATATCAGAACTGTGATTATATTTTAATACTGCTGATGTGTGTGTGTGTGTGAGAGAGAGTTTCTACTTTTACATACAATTAATTTTAAATGGTACAAATTAGTATTTACTATTTTAATGACAGCCATTAAGTGTATATTAGTACTGTTTGAATATAATAAAACGTTAAACTTGTGGCAAGCAAACATTGGACCGGTAATAAAATTTTAAAAAGTGGTGTTACCTATGATACTAAGGAATGATTTATTGGTATTGGGGCTATGAGTGTAAATTGTGAACAGTGACTGATTGTGCAAGAACTGAAGGCATATCCGGGCAATGTTTTCATCGCTGTTGGTGGTCATTTTGGAGGAAAAGATCTTTGCTAGTTTAAAAGATGGTATGTTATGTAAAACGAAGATGAAGTATCAACTTTGCTTTAGGTTAGGTCTCTCTCTCTCTCTCTCTGCCTGTGATATTACTGCTTGCTCAACTCCTGTTTGCTTCAGAACTTGTACGAATTAAGTTTGCTCAACAACAAAAAAACCAAACAAACAAAAAGAGAAAAGACTAACCATCCAGTCTTTAGCTTCACTGAGTCTATGACGTGCGTTTACACACAGACTTCTCTATAATTTTACACACTGTAAGTCTAATGCCTAGTGACGAGGCCTGACAAATGTAATTCTGCTCCTTAAGCAACAATTTAAAGAATTTTGAATTTAACAAAAATTGAGGCTTTAGCCAAGATCTATAGAACACTGCCCCCGTGTTTAATTCGTCCGTTTTTCGTTTCGAACACACAAAGAAACGCACGCACGCACGCAACCACACACACTGACATGCAGAGGAACGATCAGAAGCGATGATACTCGTAGTATATTTACTAATTTAGTCTTTGGTTCTGCCTTCGAAGCCATCCAAATCTGCTGTCCACGGGAAGTAACTCTCAGAAGATTATTATCCGGAAGTGTTAACGTCTTTCGGTTTTAGAACACGTCACTCTGACTCGATCAGTCCTCGGTAAGTTCTCTGTAATAATGAGGTTTGTCAAGATGCTTTTTAATATACACTTGAGCTTAGTGCGGAAAGGTTGGCGGTTACAGCGCAAAGTATATTACTGTAAAAAAAGATTTTAGTTTTAACATTTTTACCGCGTTAAAATTTGTGCTCAAGTAGACCTATCAGTATCACTTCGACACTTGTATCAGTATGAGTATTATTGTATCAGTACCACGATAGTTTGTGTTTTCAGCGTTTGTTGGATCACTTTATATATCTATTGTGTAATGGCATTTTTCTATAGAAGGAATTCGTTTGAATATTGCTGTTATCAGTTGCCACAAACATTTTAAATGATTATAAACATTTACATTGTTTACTTTTCTGACATTGATACTTACCAGCCATGGAGCCCATGGAACTGGATGATGATGTGGCAGCAACGGTACCACGGATTGGTCATCTCAGAACGTACAACTGTAAGTTATCGCCCGCGAAATTTCATCCATCATCAGCAGAATTCTCCACTAATCGGACACCAAGGCAGGAACTTGGTGCCCTGTCCGCCTCGCCAGCCAAGGTCACGGGGACAGGTAGGCGTGCAATCTCAACAGCTTCCATCTCACCACGCTGGAACACCATTTTTGGTTATAGCCCCAAAGTTTTTGATTCTGGCTGCAAAAGTGCTAGAAGCTTTGGCTTTCAGCCAGTAGAGGAGACGGTCCAGAGAAGAGCGACTCCTGTCGAGAGCTGGACAAATCAAAGGCAAGCAGGTTGCGAGGAGGAAGGGAATACATCAATCAATTCAAGCGAGAGGAGCGATGTTTCAGACATGGAGGTAAATCAGTGCTCTCCTTCTCCCTCCTGGGAACGTGTCCTCTCTGCATTTAGAGCCATAACAGTGTTTAAAGGCACATCTGAATCGGATCCAACACCCGAGGGAAATGAACAAGGAAACGTCAGTGTGGCTGGAAGCAAGGACTGTGGAGATGCAGACACATGGACCAGCAGATCATGTTTGTCAGGAAGTAATTCCAACAGATCCTCATCTTGGGAACCAGCTTTGACTGTCACTCACTCAGTGGGAGTGTTGAAAAGTAGGAAGCGCAGCACAAAGTCTCCAGAGCAGTTAAAAACCTATGCAAGTCGAGGACAATCAACACCGGTTAAGAAACTTTCATGGGAAGGAGACAGCAGCATTGCAGCTGACAACACCAAGAACGATCCTAGAAAACCCCATGTGCCTGATGATGCATCATCTTTCTCAGCATGTCATCAGGGAGAAAAGGGTTCCAAGTTCAGAAGATGCATAAAACTTTTGCTTATTTTGAGTTTAACAGTGACAGTCTTTCTGGGCATTGCATTTCAGATCCAAGTGGCTCATCATCGCAGACATTTTGCTGAATTTGATGCAGAGCTGCTCAAAAATGAAATGGCCTCCAAAGTATTTGGTCAGCACATTGCAATGAATGTTGTGCCATCATATATTCAGCAGTACCTCTCGTGGTTACGTGAAAATAAAGAGGACTGCTCCGCTAACTGTTTCCGAGCTCCTCTTGTTTTGTCTTTTCATGGATGGACAGGTGTAGGGAAAAACTTTGTAAGTGATATAATTGCAAAATTGTTTCTTTCAAAAACTATAACAAAGTTACTGGTTCCGTACCATTTTCCTCACAAAACACATGATCACCTGTATGAAAGGCAAGTTGAAGACTGGATTTTGTCAAATGTTACCAACTATCATGTAAATGTTTTCATCTTTGACGAAATGGATAAATCCACAAGTGGTGTTGTGCAAGGTCTTCAGAAGGCCATTTCAAAACTCTCTACTTCAAACTCTGTGTATACTCCCTCCATCTTCCTTCTGTTGTCCAACACCCTAGGATCTGACATCAACAGGCTGACATTTCAGGCAATGTTGGATGGTAGAGGGAGAGACAGCCTCACCGCTGATGACTTTACCAAACTCTTTAATGGATGTGATGTTCCTTGGTATAAAAACCTTCTTTCTGCAAACATGATCTCGGCATCTGTACCATTTTTGCCTCTAGAGAAGCAGCATGCAATACAGTGCATTCGCCGTGATCTAGTCTCAAAGAAAATGTCCACCCAACCTGATGTGGTTGCTCGTGTTTTGAAAGAACTGACATTTGTAAGACTTGAGAGTGGCCATGAGTTTTCACAAACTGGATGTAAAAGAGTTTTTGACAAAGTGAATCTTATCATGTTCAGCACTTAGTGTGAATGTCTGTGACTTTTCAATGGTGCTGATAAGTTGTATCTATAAACATTCTGTTATCTCACTTCAACGACAAATGAAAGGAACCGAAGAATATTTATCTAATATTCTGAACATTAATGGTACTGATGTTACTGACATGATACTATGTGCTTCTTTTCTCTATCATGTTTATGCCAAAACATTTTAAAAAGAAATTTTGCTCTAATATAAAGAACTTTTTCTCTCTATTATAGACTTAACTAAGTTTCTTTGAAGATGTTCAAGGACAATTTCTTTATTATTCTTGTGTGAACTGGTTGTGAAGCAAAATATTTGAATAATTTGAATTATGTTTTCCTACTTTGGCAGTTTTCTTTTATCAAGGATTTCATGTTTTCTTTTGTGGAATGCATTTATATATGTACATATACTTTCTTTAGCTTAATAAGGCATTCTTATTTTAGTGACTTTAGGATACAATAATATATGGTACATTTACATCAAATTTGGCAAATCTAAACATCATCACAACCTAAATTTTTTTTGTGGACAGTGGGCAAGTGTGAAAATACATCAATGAACTAATCTTGTCTAGATGAATTGTAAAAGGGGAAACAAAGGACTTTTTACAAGTGCTTTGTAATAACTTGTTGGGGGTCTTTTAGGTCTGTTTTTCCAGTTGATGCCTAATAATACATGTGCCTGATTCTGAGAGGTTGTTTGCTTCGTGACATTTTTGGTGGTGCTCTCTGCTAAATATGTATTATGTTTACAGTCGTGCAAATAGGCTGCTGAAGAATGAAATACCTACCTGGGCATTCTTCATCTATAGCGATACAAACTTCCATATTTACATAAAAGTTTAGCATTAAACAGCAGATTCTGCACAGAGAGCTACTGCACTCGACTGAACTGCAGCATAAGATGTAGACTTGCCCAATGCTCAAGTTTGTGTGGCTCATGATTCGTGGTTCTGCATTGTGTTCTACTGACTACTGTGTAAGAAGGTACTAAATGCTTTGGGGTCGTTTGCTGCTGGTCACATCTCCTTTTTTGTGTAATTGTATCTCGAGTCCCACCACCACCACTTTTCCATTTCCGTCATACTGTAACTGCTTCACAGCAGTCTCAGACTCTTTGCTCTATAAACCATCATGCAAGTTTATTCAGGCAGCATGAATTGTACATGTCAACAGGGTGAAATTTTTGCCCCAGTAACGCTCATAAACAGCATAACTCACCTGCGTACAGACACACGATTCTCCATCATGCCCCTCACCAATTTTAAAACCACAATCATGAATGTCTTTCAAGTATACATTACTATCGGATCACTACTCAATCGTCAGCTCTAAATACAATAATAAAACTAGTAAATGTAAATATTGTACATAAATTATAGATTCCACAGCATGATTATTAGAATGGCATCTGAAGATCAGGCTTTCATAATGCATTATCATTCCTTGTACTGTGTTATGAAGTGTTTTCCGTGGCTTTAAAGAAACCCATCTGAAATGGCAAAAGATCAGGGGGTTACGGTCTTTTTACCAGTCCGTTTGAGTGGAACAGGCGCTGGTTCTACGTTTAGTTCTCTACGCAGTTTGTTTATATCTTTCTCCCAGTTCTTTTCAAAGTAAACGTTCATCAGGAACTTGGCATTCTTGCCACATCGGATGCTCCAAGATAAGTAAGTATTAAGATACTTCTGCTGATGCCTGCAAAAAAATAAAATAAAAGATTAAGCAAATATGCATTTTCTTCCTTCCACTGAAGTGGATAGCTCAACGGCTACTTCAAGGTGCGCAAGAACTGTTGATGTTGATTAAAGACAGGATGTGAAAAACTTCTAAAAATAACAACCCATTTAAAAGGATATTTGCGACATGCTCTGGCCTTTGCCTCACTGTAATGTCATTTGTATACCCAACTAGCTAATTATAATACATTTTATGCCTTACAGCTTTTTTTATAAGAATTATGAAATTGTGTTCATCCGTAGTCTATTACAGGCTGAAGGCATGCATGTGATGTGTGGAATACCTTAACTGTTGCCCACAATATCAGTGAGCAACAAGAATCTATCATTTCCAACATTTTCTCATACCCAGGTTTTCAATAATGATAAAGACAATGGGAATTCACTCTAAACCTAATCTTGACAAAAGAGTTGCATTAATATAGTGTAATTTTATGGTAACAGACTTCCATGAGATTCAGGGAGGGTGACACAAGCATTCATATATGCATAAGGTAAAGGAAAGGAAGTTCCATGACCTTTTTAGATCTTGGGGCAGTGGAGCATTTGAAACTACCACTTCTGTTGGCCGGCACTGTGACGACAGTGACCATTTCCTCTCTCTTGCTGCCTTACCTCCCCTAACCTTAATGTCAGGTGCCTATTCCTAGCTGGGTGAACTGAGAGTGCTGTGGCACACATGTATCAAACCAGCCTGTGGCTTCCTGTTTCAAGGCCTGTGCTCTACCTGGCCATTGATTTTCCTAGATATATACATATTTATAAAATTAAAAGCATTTTTAATGCTCATTTTCATACATTTTTACCTACAGAATTGAGTCATGAGTGCCTATGCAACCCAACCACGAATACAACAACAATGCTTCAGCAAAGAGGCTAACAGGAAAGTGAGGCACCACAAGGGCTGTTGAATGTTAGAAAACGTTTGCTAGCACAGCTAAACCTTTCTTTCTGTTGTGTATTAACTCTCGTAAACCCTAAACTTTAGGTAACCTAGGATATGTGTGACAGGCCCGGAGCCTACTCACTTTGGCCCCAGCCGTAACGGCCCAAACAGAGCTGCGAGAGTGCATAAGGGGAGCCCAGTCTGGATGGCCTCCACCCACTTAACAGCCACCTCTCCCAGCATGTTGGGTGGCATGCCCAGCAGAGTATGGACCAAGTCATGTAACTGCCGGTATCTCAGCATCACGTATACCAGATCTGGGTCGTCAATGAAATGCACAGGAAGTCGTGCATCAGGAGAGAAACCCTGTTGAGAATTTCCAGATGAAAAGCAATATAATGGCATGCCTTGCACACAATGTAGAAAACTAAGTATGAGAGGGCATAACTAACTAAAAAACTCTGGCTAATTTTACAGAGGAATCCAGAAGACATCATTAATTTGCCCATCAGTCTCCAAGATGTAAACCTGAACTGACAAGACATATGTGTGTGTTTATTTTTTTTAAATGGCACAGGAGCAAAGGTAAAAAAAAATAGTGAAAATTATTACGTCTATGTTTATTTCATTTACATCATATCATTAAAAATAAACTGTAGAATATGGATATTGATTTTCTGCAAACAGCACCTACATGGTCATCTAGAAAATGCCAGTACTCTTTGCCAAATGTGCCCTCTGGTAGACTGCCCAGGTAATCGATACAGAGAGTGTCTGTATTGATAACTGGTTGTTCCCTGAAAATTAAAGTCGGTTATCGCAATGCAAAGTTGAGCCTACAAGGCATAATCTACAGACTAAAGCAGTGACTGGCGGAAAGGAAAACTTACAAATATATTAATCATGTCAGCCTTCAACAACCAAAATAGGTTTCATTTACACCAAACTGCCTGTCCCACCATTGTTAACTCCAGGTCTATTTTATCAATACTGATTTGTACCCATTCCAACACCATGTCTGATCCTACATGTACTTATGAATTAAAATTGTATGTACAAATTTAATATTAAGCGGTTAACATCTTCTCAATCCACATCAAACACCAAACGATGTTTTATGGTAATATATATAGATGTATATAAAAAATATTAATAACAAAAGAAAACGTACTCAAGAATTTGTCTGCCAACAGGATCACTGAGCATTTTAGAGTGAATGCTTTTCAAAGCATAGTAACCCGTTGATTCTCCAAGAGCACAAATCATATCTGATCATTAAAAAAGGTGAATAATAAAACTCCAAGAGCACAAATAATATCTGATCATTAAAAAAGGCGAATAATAAAACTGCTTTTAAAAGCTCCCACACCTTAACTGAAAACACAGCATTTCGACAAATCTTGAATTGCACTAAGATAAGGCTAGGTAAGCAACAATTCAAATTAAGAAATGTATGCCCTTCGATAAACTTATTAGGCAGCAAATATGGCTCATGGTCTAGTCTGGAATGTACAAGATGAAATAGTGAAGTAAAAGGTCTGTGTTAAGCATTATGCTAAATTATACATTTTTTATGCATACAGCCCCTTACTTCATTAAGAACAGGACTGTGAGGACTCAAACATTTTAAAGATGTTTAGTGAAAAGAAGAATGGAAATGGTGGTCTTCTGTATGTTTTCAATGTAAATTTCATATGCACAGTCTAACATCGCACAGACTTGTGACTGTATTGCTCCAGTTCCTTAACATTTGCAGAAAATTCTAACATACTTGCGTGTAGAAAGAAGTGAGAACACATAAGTCCAGTTCATGAGCTTTTTCAAGATGGTGAATGGTAAATTTACCTACAATTTAAATATACACTACCTGCTCGGCAGTTGCACTCTTTATTGATAAAGACAGGAAAATCCATCAAGAGGCTTTATATCCATCTCACACTTTTATTTCAATTATTTCACTCTTTTTAGTAATATTGTGTAGCATTTTGATGAATCAGGGACCTATAAACGTTTAGTTAAGAAGATTCAGAATCATTGAGACACAAGTCAGAACATTCAAATTTACTGAAAGTTCTATCAGTGGCTAGATTTTAATTCCTGTAGACATTACGTACCATCTCTGGCTGGATTGTAAAGACACATGGCCGCAGAACCTGCTGCCAGAAGAACTCGTTGGAATGGTGTGGTGGGTATGTGGCCCGGATACAGCTCATCATAATCTAACTGCTTTTTATAATCTGCAGATTCTTTTTCTTCTTCCTGTTTTTCTGTATCACAACATCCAGAAAAATGAAATAATTCATCTAAACCAATAACCGCAAACATAAGCAACGACTTTGACCTATTGAAGGAAATGCTCACCCAGTGTCTATAGTAGTTAAAATCTTTTATTTAGACATTTCATTGTTTTAAGGATGTCAACGACTCAGCATAACAGTTACAGGTACATAATCACACACATACAGTCATATAATCAGTTAGATATGTGGTCACCCCTACTGCACAAGCGGTTTTTATGACAATTGTTCAAACCAGTGCTTTTCCAACTAACGAGCAGACGACGTTCTGCTAAACGCATCAAGGGATGTAACTTCAAATGTTGCAAACTAAAAGCAAACAACACACTAGGAAATAAGATGCTAAAGTCTAGTTACCTTCATTTATAATAGATACAAATCTCTTATTAGTGATAATCGGAAGTTTATTTCCGAGACTTTCCAACCTTCTTAGATACTTTACGTTTGAATAATACAAGCTTCGGGTGATTGCAGACCGAATCGCCCCGGCCATGTCTGTCTTTTAAAAAACTTTAACCGGTGCACAAACGTACCGGAAGTGGCTTGTAGTCACATCTGTCATTCTCTGTCAGAAGCCAAACATTGTTTACGAAGTGAAACAAGAAATCGTTTCCAACATGTCTTTGCTGACGACGACGAGCATAAACAGCTCCAAAACGCTTGCTGCAAATGTGATACATTGGTACTGTGGTGTCTTTAAAACTAAAACCAACTTTTTCGCCCCACTGAAACTGTTCAAAGAATTTGGAATGAACACTTGTAGTTGTAACACTAACAGTCGTTTTTACAGTGTTGCATCAAGAAGATCGTTCGATTGTTTCACTAGAGTGCAAGCCGTTTCACAACCATCTTTACTAGAAAATCACAGACTATTTGTTCGCCAGAACTGTTTCCAGGGATGTAGCAGTCACTGGAAAGCGACGCATGACACAGGACATGACCAGCAGACTGAGAGTGAGACTGTTGAGAAATCTCGGGAGGAAAGGAAAGAGATCGGAAACATAAGTCCTCAGATGGGCATGCAATACACATGCAAAGTTTGTGGAGGTAGAAACACGAACTCGTTTTCTAAACTGGCTTATCAAAAGGGTATTGTGATTGTCCAGTGTAAACACTGTCTGAACAGGCATCTAATTGCAGACAACCTTGGATGGTTTAAGCATGTGGAACACAAGTAAGGTTGCTTTTTGTGTCACTAGTGTTGATAGTTAACTTTGATTTGTAAGGAAGAAAATTAACCTCTCGTTTATTTCGCACTATTTGTGGTGGGAGGTGGAGGGCAGGGAGTAACAGGGGTGAGGTGGAAAGCTGAGGTACCAGGCGACAGCCCCCAACCTGTTATTGGGTGTTAATGTAGCTTAATCATGCCATGATCCGCCAGGTGATGGGGTACAAACCCACATAACGCTAACCTCCTGGCTTGTTAATGTGTTCCTTTGCAAATTAAGACTAAAAGAAATAATTACAATAATCTTGGATTAAATCCATCAGCAGTTTATCTTATGTTCACCTTATGCATTAGTATGACTTGTATATACTGATTGTGATTAGTAGATCTTGGTCACAGGGAACTTTAGCTTCATTTAAGGACACACATTTAGGTTGGAACATATAATTAGTTTACTACATGGTATAAACTTCATATTTACTTCAATGGACTTACTGTAGTATTAAGCTAATTGTACTATTTTCATGATGAACTGATATATATAGTTAATACAAAAAAATAACTTTGTTTTCAGGAATGTTGAAGAAATACTGGCAGCGCATGGTGAACAGGTGCATAGAATAGTTGATGAAAAAGAGGCTTTAGAAATTTTAATTGAACTGGAAACAAAGGAGCCCTGATGTGACTTGACCATTGCATTGTTATAAACAGTTCTTGGTTTGTCTTTTAAAATTAAATAACATTGTTTTGTTAAGTCACTTGAATCTGGCTTATCAATCAGAAATGACTGTCAGTGTGTATGGGTGGGGATCAGTGAGGGCATGCGTGCATGTACATGTTTGTGTACTTACGAGTATGGTATGTAAAGTGAACAGGTGCTGCACATTTTTGGTGAAACTGCATGCAGTGTTCCATGCTGCAAGTGAAATCGTTCTTGCATAATTGGGGGAGAGTGGGTGTGCACGTGCATGGATTGCTCGCACAAATGGATGGACATTAAATTTAATCCCTCCGGAAAACCTTAAAATGTGATTCTTCAGATGTTGAATTTATTTAGTTTCACTCTTTTGAACAAAGAGAAAAAAGTTACAATGTGATGGAGTAGCACAAGGCATAATGGACACCAACTCCCCAAGAAGAGAAAATCATCCCTCTGCTCATTTGGTCACTTGTTCCCCTCCCTCCATGCACAAACTGACACACAAGCACATGTACATATATTAAAAAAAGGTCATTTTTTAATTGTCTTAGTCACATATACAGCAAAATTGTAAAAACTTAAATATATCACAGTCAGGGCATGTATTAATGTGTTCAATTTGGAGAAGAGTACACATACACAAGTAGATTGTGAAGTAAGTTCATATACAATTTATTTTTGTGGTACACATAACATACTTATGTTTCACAACTATTATCGCCATCAGTGTAGTGTTTTAGACCATTTTATTGTCTGTATATTTCTATAATATAATTACATACTTGAATTGGAGTGGGTTTGAAAAAAAATGCTAAGCTTTAAGTTCAATCCCCTTCACCCAGTTGGATATTTGTAGCAGAAAACTGATAACTTGCCCTATCAAATCAATACAACTTAACAAGCATCTAGTTCATGTAAGAACAAAAAACTTTTTTAAACAGCAAATCTCTTTCCATGCTAAATGTTTTTTTCTTCCTACTTTATTACAGATCCATTCTTCCGTTGTAGATTATGATAGCACATTTATAATGATTTATTTCATGTAATAATTAGTGTAGGTTAAGGTTTGCGTTATATTGGCACATCTCTAGAAGTGAAATAATACATGTTAACCATACTTGCAATCCACTCTAACTTCTAAGCATAGCCTGTTTCATACTGATAGTAATAATTGATGGAAAGAAAACCTAATAGTTTGTATGAAAAATCCATTTCTAGATAATTAAACAAGGGCCTTTGTGTGATTGGAAGAACTTTTTCAAGTAATAAGTTGCAAATATCCTCTATGATAACTGCATTTGCTTCACTGGTTTGGATACCCCTTTTTATATATAAAAAAAATCCTTGTCTGAATGAAACTCAAAAGAGGGTAAAATGAACTGATTCAGCACTGTCCTATGAAAGCCATCAATGAAGCTCATCAGAGCTATGGTCCAAGTCAAAACATGGATATTATGCGATAAAAGTATTTTATGTGTGATGGCACAGTCTCACTCCAATGTAGCTTCCTCATCACAGGAAGGCACTGAAGGATTGCTGCATGAGGCATCATGCAGTCTTGTAGAGATTCTTGACATGCTGGATAGAAGCCTTCCAACCCTCCATCCAGCGCTCTTCCGCCTGCAGAAGCTGGCTCTTTTCCAACTCGATGCCTGCTGCTATCTTCTCAAATAATGCCTTGTAGTCCTGCGGAAAGATGAAAAAACATCACAGCCATGTCTGAGGCCCCTTCCTGAGCATTCAGGAATCCCTAAAAATGTGTGAGGTGAAGAAATGACTTCTGAAATGTGCAAAGCAGACAAAAAGAGTTTCCTGAATTGTCTAACTACTGAAGGTGGAATGGGCTTTTTAGCTTTGGGGGTTTTTTTTTGTTTTGGGAGCATGTGGATTGGGGGG
>SMGT01014993.1:187307-198897 GCA_004794575.1 Lanistes nyassanus | reverse complement strand
GGGGGGTCATCACACATTGGTTGGTACTAATCACGGGCAGGGGCATCTGAGACATAACCCCCTCCACATCTTCCAGTGTCTCCTCGAGGGTGAAAATGGGAGAGTGGAGCGCGAAGCTTCCTCTGCCAGGCAGAAGCATGTAAGCAGACAGTACCAGCGACAGGTGAGGGGGGCGATTGTGACCCCTACTGGAACACACCCTGTCAGAGGAGACTGGCTCATGGGCACGGGTGGAACCAGCAGGGAGTTGTCGGTGTGACCCACACCAAGAAGTCGATGGAACTTCCGGTGGGTGGCCAGAGGGTGGAGGCACATCTTCCTGGAACCTGCCAGAGCTGGCAGGAACGGGGGATGCTTTTCAGTTCTCCATGAAGTGTAGAAAGACGCGCTCCATCTCCTCCATCACACCTGACACAACCAGCCGACACAGCAGAACTCGAGAAAGTCAGGGTGACCTAGTCAGTGAGCTGTGTGCACGGGTGAGGCGTGGTGTGCCCATACGTGGAGGGGCCTTACCAGGGTTACACTGGTGTTTTGTTTTTTTTGAAGGTGCGGTTAGTGAAAGCTAATTGAGAATTTAGCACTTTGGGTCATGATACAGTCTTGTGACAAGAAATATATCTTTCGGTAGCACAAAGAGCAACAGAAGTTTCGTGGCAGCAACAAACTGCTTTGCTAATGGTTGTGATTTGTATATACCAGTCATATTTCTGAAAGGGCTAAATATGACAGTTATAAATGTGTCTTAACAATCTTTTGTCAGTTATCTCATGGTTTGGCTCTGTGCCCTTGTGTTTATTTCCAGTCTGAAGTCACTTGTTTTACCTCGTGTTGTGCACATCAGCCATATGACTGCAATGTTTCAACTGCTGCAACTTCAATTTGACTTGCATCAGAACATCCCTCTCTGGATTTGCTTTGACCAGTTCAAATTTCAAGTGTGTGTGTTTGGCAGCGATTCATGTCAGAATCAAATTTTAACCTTTGCTGATCCAACAAAGTTTCCACAGCCTGGTTAACCATCTTTTTTTTCGAGTCTGGTTGAATCCTACTCACAAAATTACCTCATATCCTGTGTCACGTGCCCTTATTGCAGAGCTGTGACCTAATGTTGTCTTGGTTGTGCTGACTGTTGACGTTAACTGAACTTTGCTGGGGCGGTTCTCTAACACAAGCTGGTTGCTGGGAAGTCCTGCAAGACATGATTTCAGCAGAAGTTATTTTCAATGAAACAGGAAGTCACAACTGAGCTCCTGCCAAAACCTCAATTTTTTTAAGTGGAAACAACTGTTCCTTGTGGATGAGCTGAGCTTGCATAAGGAGAACATGCTGGTGCATGAAACCCTAGGCAAATGTAAAGTTCCTTGGCAATGGTTCATATGGCTATTTCAAATTCTGAGTACTGGAATTTTAAAGCATATTTAAAAACAAATTATCTTTCACCTAGCCAGTTTCCCTTTCCTCGAGGAAGAGGATTTTTTTCTTCATCATCCTGAAGAGGTTCTCCAGCAATTTTACGACGGATCAGTTCAATAGTGGGCAGGCGTGCTGGCTCAACACCTGCAGTGGGACAAACACAACTTTAATTAAAAAAATTAAATCTGTTATATTGCAGAATCTGTTTGTCTCAAGCATGTGAATATCTCCAGTCAGCATAATGCTGTAGAATGTAATAGGGACATTAAACCATGCCACAACAAACTACGCTGTATTGCTGACTCATCTCCCACAGTTTATATCTGGAGCTTGGGTAGCTCACTGGTACAGCATTATGCTCACGTCAAGGATGGAGGTTAGAATCCAGCAGAGGCCAAGATTTTTATTCAGGAGACCTCCCGAATATTGAACTATCTTTTTGTACCGATCACAGCAATATGCTAGGTGTTTCAGATAGCTTAATGACAGGGGCCCATTCCCCCCATATTTCCATCATATAGCCTCAGCTGTTGGCATGATATTAACTCGTTGGAAACCAACTTACGTCCCCTCTCCACTTCATCGGTGACCAGGAGATCATCGTACTGAATCAGCTGCTGCTCAGACAACTGTCCCAAAGCATCAAGCAGCAGCTGGGCATTTTCTCCAGCAGACATCTGCTCGAAGCATCAGACACAGAAAAAGGAAAATTATCATTTATGGAAAACTACCAGCTTACCAAACTGTGAAGGCAGTTTCAGGCTTCAGGTCTGTGGCATGAACTGCTTGATGCATCTGTCGTGTCAACTGTCCCTCAGAGATAAGCAAGTTAATACTATTGGTACACACACACACATAGAGGTGAATGACAAATACTCAAACATACCACTGTCTTGAGCCAAAAATGAAAATCTCCGAAGCTGGCAGGACACACCTGCCACATCTTTCTAATCGATTCATTGGTACAGGAGGTGAGTGTTCTGGTGCAGAGAGAGACAGGAATAAGCAGGGAAAGAGAATGACAAACCTGCAAACTCCTGATGTGTTTTTCCACAGCTGCCACATATTCTTCATGCCGATGGCTCTCCTGTTCACACAGTGCTTCAAGTTCCGATGACAGATGAGGGTGGCCCATGTTAGGTCGAAGACTACTTTCATGCTCTTTCTGTTCACAGAATATGACCATTAGGCACAGGAGGTCTTTGTAAGTGATTCACATATACTATAATGCTGCTTGTAGTCACACAACAACAAACTGAGAATCAAATCTAAACCCTGCAACCAAGAATGCAGAACACGTTCTCTTTGAAAAATGTGAACACCTGTTTTGTGCTTGCATATACTGGCACTAATGTAACTCACCTTTTTCATGTCGCTTTCATCCTGCACTTTCTTGAACTCTTGATGTAGGTTGTCTTGTGCTGACTGGGTTCTCTGCAGGTGCTGACTGACAAGATCTCTGAAGAGGATGCCAGGCACAGAGGCTGTGAGTTGTTCTAGCCTGGTCACCTGCTGCCGAAACTCTGGTGGCAGATTGTGTCAAACAACAATCACTCCCAACAATCGTAACTGTCTTGCTTTACTTCCCATCTTATTCCTGCTATCTCTGACAGCAGGAAAAAGAAAGTGCATCCAGATATGGAACAAAATCAACATCTTTTCTGGACAAGGCACTGCTTAGGTTTTGACAAACATAGCCAGTAAGTTTATTAAACAAACCAAACACAAAAAAAAGTGGTGCCTGCAAAATTCTGTATTATTTCAATGAAACCATTGGTCAGACGAGTCTTGGTATGCTTCCCAGCAGTAAACATCATGACAATGTTTTCAAACACAAGATATCTGCATCTTTGCATGCTAATAACACTTTTTTTCATGCTGTTTAATACAACTGGACCTCAAACCCCTAACTGGACATGTTTAGTCCATCATGTAAAGCTAAGGGGTCACTGACCTTGCAGACACTGGTTGTGGTAGTCGTCTGCTTGATGATAGTAAGACTGCAGCTTCTGGCTGATAACTTCAGAGCACTGCTCAAAGGTCTCCTGTAGCACCTGAGGGCGGGTCACTGGCCGGGCTCCCTTCTGTTTATAGTACAACTGTAAACAAACATTGAGCATTGTTAGGCATGCCTCACTCATATCATTTGTACATCTCCTGTCCACCATCTAACACTCTAAAAGCAACAGAAATAAGTTTATTGCATCAAACTTACTTTCAGCCTGTGTGCAAATGGCATCCATGTAAATAAATGGACATGTGAAATTCTTCTCCCTTGCACAACATTGGTGGGGTTTTTTTTATACAAAGGATCTATTACAGGCTCAGAAACATAGTTGTTTTGAATCCCAAGCATTTTCATCCATCTGGCATAACTCCAAAGAAATATGCTGAGGGGAAAAGGGAATTATGCTCACCTCTGCTGTTGTCGTCAGGCCGCTCATGGTTTCTCGCAGTGTGCACTGGATGAGGCCCATAAAATGGTCGTCCTCCTTGGCTGCCCCTTCCTCCAGTTCTTTCTCTCCAATCACAAAAGACCGGGTTTTGTCCATCTTCACCGACTTGCTCGGGCGCTTGGCTCTGCATGGAAAGGTCTTTAAGTTTACCAACCACACCTCCACTTTCACCCTTGAACCTGAATAATGTGTTTAAAAAAAGGCAGATATTTTAGTTTCACATCCTTACCCAAGCGATCGTCCAGGGTCAGTCCCCAGGGATGGTAGCGTTGGGCGCCTGCCAGCTGTGAATTTTTCACCTTGGGTGGATGCCTGCGAGAGAGTTGATTTGTTTTTCTCACGTGTGGGATCCATCGGAATCCCACTGGTAGGAGTGGCAGCCATACCTGGATTATGCAGCAAATAAGATTAACAGAAATCTGTATTCATGTAGTCCACGTATATTTGTCTCAGTTTGGGTCCAAAACATGCCTAAAGATTTCACTGGAAGTGGAAGTAAGTGGAAGACAGCTGCTGAGGCCCCATGCTCCACAAGGAGGAAGGAGTTTTACCCCCAAGGTGGTTTCCACTTTTCCCTCTAAGTGCCTGTTTTTTTGCCTTTGCCTTCATCTGTTTCTGCCTTTATCTGTCTTTGTCTCTATCTGTTTTTGTTTGTGTTGTCCTGACAAATGGGCGATGCCCTGAAACTGTCAGCGTTCTGTGTCATTTATCAATTTAGCTTTGCTCAGTTCTGTTTTTAACAAAAGACAGATAGGAAGATGTTGACAGGATTATAATTATTTGGAGATTTATACGGTGGCTTTCACAGCTCAAGGCATTTTACACCTACTAGCAGGTAGATGTAAGAAAAATATACAAACTGGAAGAGACTGATAGCATTAGAATCAATTGAAGATTTATGTGGTGCCTTGACTACCTTCCGCAGTTTAAGTTGTGACAAAGTAGATATATAATACTTTAGACACAAACTCAGTCGTACATTACATATGCTCCAAAGGGCAGGTTTCAATTCAAAGGCAGACATCACCAAGATGCACAGTTAATGTGTGGGACTACATGACCACTTGCATAATACAGGCTAACAAACACACAAACACATAACATACACAGTGAACTAAAGGAAATGTTTAAACTTTTCTTTCTTCTTATTCACAGCATATGCAAGAAGCTTTGGAAATGAAGTTCTGAAATCAATAACTGACAAGCAAATGACAACCCAAGAAGCAGATGCAAGGACTTGAATGGTGATATATATATATGTATTGTTAGGACAGCATCACTTGCCTATGGAGGCTTGGTCATCCATCTCATTATCATATCCAGGCTTAAACTTTTGAGTCCTGCAATAGACAAGATGAGGCAATGCCTATTAATTAAGTTACCTCTTTTGTGATTAAAAACTACAAATTTTGAATGTCTCCAAATCTCATTTTCACCATCCAGCATCAGTGCACATTCCACCACTCCCTAACTAAGCACTCAAGTGACAGCCACCTGCTTCACGATCAAACAGAAAATGAAAGGACACAGGAGCCGAGGACAGTTGTGACCTGATTGAAATCATGGTCTGCAGCGTCACAGAATTAAGTATATGAACCAGCATAGCAGCTGGCTGCTTGTCCACCGTATGGGGCATAACATCAGACTCACTTCAAGATGCTTTTAATGATGCTGACTGTGGGGTCCTCTGCTGGCTGCTTTCCTGCACCAAGTTTGCTGACAGACATCTCAGACGCAAAACCAACTTTGGAAACTGAAAGGAAAGCAGTTTCTTACCATGCTGGAGGTTTTTCTAGTTTTGCTGAAGTTTGGAAACAACTATATCCTTTAATAGCACACTTAGCCATGTACAAATAGAACAGTCAATTCTCAATCTTTTAGATATTAATAAAAAAAATGTCCTTGTAATTTATCCAAACTGCTTTATACACTTCTCTTATGCAAGAAATTTGTGCTAAGGCAACAGTTAAAAGGGTTAATGGAAAGTTGAACCTGCAAAGAAATGAAAAATTACATTTGATACTGAAAGGATAAGCACATACACAGAAAAAAACTACCCAAAACATCTTCAAGACTATTAACTAAATTATTAAACTGACTTTTAGAAGGAGCAGATTTTAGGATCAAACTCAATGAAGTTTATTAACCAAAGATTGAAAAAATTAATGAAAATATTTTTATGACAGAATAATCTCCTGACTAAATTCTTGTATTATAAACCAAGTACTATTGCCTCCCTACCGTTTAAAAAAAACCTCCGCTCATCACTAGTTGTCACTTTCAGCTGGATTATGCAGCTAGTAGTTGTCTGTCTGTCCGTACGTACGTACGTCTGTCATTCAGTCTTCTGACAGTCAGTCAGCGACTGAGTCAGTCAGTTGGTCAGTCAGTCTTCTGACAAAAGAAATCGAGGTTGCCAAGCACTCAATCTGTTTTTAATATATACAATCAAGTGTAAGTGAGCAGGTCTAATGAGGCTACCATTGAACTAAAAGCAATAATCACAAGTCTGGTAGTTTCCCAGATTTCGTACTGATGAAGCACATACTGATGTTAGATCTTATTAATAGCATTAAATGTGACTATTGGCAAGGTTATGGAATATAATACATTTCAACCATCATGGAAATTGATATTATCTGATGTAGCTGATAGCAGATCAAAACATGCTTCTGTGCTTCAACAATAAGTCACTCAACCATTCAGTGAAACTGTACAATAAATCACTCAACCAGTCAGTGAGTCAGCCAGGCATGCAGGCTTCATTCGTGTACATAATTATTCATGCTCCTCTATCAAACAGCATACAATCATGGTAAATGTGACAAATTAATACACAACATAAGCCCATTCCATAAAGAGATTTCAAGCTCAAATTTCAACAATACAGTGTACTCGAGATGATGATATGGTTGTATGCTGTAAAATCATTAACAAATTACCAATTATAATACCAATTTTTTGTCAAATGAGTCTTTATGATTACTTTCAGGATTGTGTGTACTATTTGAAGTTTTTTAAAAATTTCTTTTCGAAGTCATACAGTGTAAAAACACATGAAAGCAGCTTAACAGGTTCTATTTATAAAAACAGTTTTAATAGAATAATCTCACTAACACTAAAGATGAAGCAAACTGGAAAAAGAAATATGTGAGCTATTATATAGAACTAAAATGTCTAATAAATATGATGAATTTACCACTTGGAGAAGGCGACACATCTCGTGATTCTATGGAGATCAAAGACGAACTACAATTATGACCAAAATACAATGAAAACATCTCAGTTAAAAGACTACCTTGTGTACAAGATGTTTTTTTCAGCTATAAATAAATTAAATCGATGTACACAGAAGTATTTTGTAAATTAAACACCTAAGCGGGCAGACAAAACAAGGGTCATCAAACAGATGAAAGAAATGTTTAACTGTGGTCCCAACTGCTTGTTGATCACAACATCCTTTGTTGCATCTAAACTTCCTGTAAGTTGCTTGGTGTGACAGTCAAAGAATGAAGTTGTTGAGTATTAAGCACAACATTAAGGATGCATGATTATTTTTCATGCTTGAGAATCTACTGAACGCATGCTAGATCCAAAGCAACAGTCATTGAAAGGATACTGTTTAACGTCAAGTTAGAAATGAAAGATATTGACAGGGTTATGAGGGGAGAGTGTCGAGGATCAGGGGAGGAAACTCCTGATGACCAGCTCTGTAAACAAATGCCATATACAGAGAAAGATATGAGCACCAGACACTGGATCAGCATCCACAACCTGCTAAGTTGATAGGTACCATACACTGCCAATATGGTACAGGTACCCCCAGTTCCTCTGGGTCAACCTTAACGACAAAATTTTAAAAAAAATATATATGGTGATCTTCCAGTTCCAGCAGCAAGAGAATGTAAATGTATACGACTACTGAGTAAGACTTGGCCCAGGTCTGGGTTGCATGTGTGTTTATATCAGCCCTTACAGTCATAAAATGTAGGGTTGTATGATCCAGTTTAGGAGAATACTTGCTAAGAACTTTATGTGCAGAGAGGACATAGGAATGCCCATCACCCTAGCCGAGCCCATCAACACATATCCACATGTCACAGTGACAGTCTATCTGACACACCACCATGCAAGTTCTTGCCACATTTTGCAGGCCATGTCTGAGTTTTGAAAAACCACACAACTTTCCAGAAGTGTAATTCTGGCTGACAAATGTCAAACATTTTGATCTGAATGGTACAACTGGCTCTTTCGGCAAACAAGAAGAAAAAAGCTATAAAAGATGGATAGGGGAGAAGAAAACTGACTGGATTATACTGGCAAGCTACTGTACAACAGCGAGCTACTGTACAGCCAACATGGCATCTTGTGCAGTCTTGGCTAGCACACACTTCATGTTTGCGGTAAGCAGAACCTAAACAAAGTCAAACCTCTCTATACTATATCAGCTTACCAAGACCTGTCAATTTAAGATACAATGAGAGGCTGAAGGTAATGGTGTGTACCCACACATATACATACCATTCACCTAGACCCTTGTGTTATTGTCCCCTTTCCAGCTCAAAACACATAGGTGTCATAATATTCATTTCAAACATTTCAAAATAAACACTTCCTCCACTGACACTTCTGTGGGAAGTTTCAGCTGTGCTTAATAAGAAAAAAAATTTGTTAAAGGGCAATACATATATTTACTTTGTAAGCATCTGCTGTGCTACCTCATACCATCGGCCAATGGTCATTTAAATGTTTACCAACACAGCAGTCACACAGAGCACATCTGTGAGCACATTAGGGAATAGAAGCTACAGAAAAAAGCCAGACATGTGCGGCCCCCAGACAAAAATGCTTTTTCCATGCGAAGAAAATCTTGTGGAGAGAATCTTGCAGCAAAGTGACCTTCAGGCTCTGTCACATTCGCTTGCCAAATTCTTTCTTCTTGTGCAATGAGACCGTACCAGACAATGCTGGTTGCCCTCCCCAACCTCCCCCCACTCACGTAGAAAGAGCAACTCTTTTACCTGTAGGTAACACATGTCTTACATTAGCCGCCCCACACCTGCATGGAAGCCCATAAACCATATATGTATATATATGCACACTGGCACCTATTTGGACTCCCATGTGCAACTCACACATGAATAAGTTGTTTTTGGAGCCAGACCATTGATAGCTGGCTTGTCTTGATCGCATGCCTTGCAGATTAACACACAAATACAGTATACATGCCAAGGTAACACAAGAACACAATATACAATAATATGCCAAGGTTGGCATAGCCACAGCAGCACAGGATTAAAGTTCAACATCAAGTACAAACTCATGATGTAATAAATGACAAGATATGTATGGCCTAGATTGGAGGGAATAAACCAATCTGTAAAAATAAATGTAAAGCTTCAAATACATTTATATACACAGAGAGGGGCTAAAATACAACACCGCTTGCATCTATATTTAGACTATGCTATAAGTTTGGTGACTAGCCATACCCTTAACACAGCATAAATGTATCTATGCTCTAAAATTGTTCTTTGATCAGTTTTGATCTCCCTCTCTGCTCAACACGCATACTGGAAGAGTGTTATCTGCATAGGTTTTTTGGTATATCATGAAGATCTCATTTTTTATTATTAAAAATTGCATTTAGGTTTGTTTTTGATATCCCAGTGATATCCCAGTGTTTTGGCTCTTTCTGCAGCCAGAATGGTAGGCATCTTTCTGAGATCTTTAGAACGCAAATGCTGCGTAAAGATATGTCAGACGGGGAAAAAAACTATGTTAAACTTAATTCCATACCACAGCCACAGGTATCTTGGATTTTTTTCAGAATCATAAATTATTTTAACTTGTACCTGTGCCAGTAACTGGTGCTGGGCTGGACTGAGGGCGACTGATTTCTGTCCTCACGTTCAAATATCCACAGCGCTTCTGAAACGCTTCCATGACGCTTTTCAGGAATTCATTTAGTTGGGTTGATGTAATTTGCTGTGGGAGAGAATAATATTTCTCATATACAGTTTGTGAAAATCATCCAGATATTATGTGTGCATACACATATGAATATTTGCAGGTGTGAGAATGTGTTTCTATGTTTGTGAGCATGCTTGTGTATGTGAGTGTGTGTGTGGGTGTAGAACCTAGACTAAAAAAAAAAACAAATTCAGTTACTTTTACTCACAACATGATGATTCAACTAAAAAACTTCAACTAATCATGTGCACCAATGTGTCTGCACCAAAGACTGTACCCACACCTCTTTGTCAAAGTTCGGTCGCTCACACGCATCAATGCGACGCTCAAGATTTTCAAGATAGCGAGCCAGATCTTGTGCCTGAGAGTTGCTGGCCGCCACCTCCAATTTGATCTTGACCTGAGTGTTAGTGAAAAAGCGGGCTATCTTCTCCATGAACAGAAGGTCAAACATGTGGCTCCTAAACCTGCAGACAGGAAAATTGAAATCTGGGCTTCCACGTTGAGCTAAGTGTGAGGAGAATATTAATTTCCTTAGAAAGTTATAATCAAGCATACGTCAGCATACGGGTGTGTCTAGCGCTGCCAGTACCTTGTTGGGATTATCATTTGATGATTTATAGCACTCTGTCCTCATGCATTTGTTCTTTATCAAGCATCGATCCTTTGCACTGTGCATAGAACAGCTAGGGAATAAATTATCATAAATCATTTATTTCAAGATCTCATTACAACTCAAATTGTAAGAAATCATATAAAGATGTGAAAAAAAATTAAGATCCAAAGGATGGAGAGGGTGAGCAGAGGGAAGAGAATGAGTTTGCAGGGAGGAGCAGAAGGAAAAATTGGGTGACCTGTTCTTCCCAGAAATTCTGTCCAGAAATGGGTTACATAAGCATATCCTTTCATAAAGCTGTACATAAGATACATGGGGTGAACAGGCTTTACGACTGCTTCTATCAGTGAAAGAGCAGATAGAAATGCTCCTGCAAGCCAACCCTGATTGATTGGATAAACTATCAGGATAAAGTCCTGATCAGGATCATCTGCTTTTCCCTTACCGATCCTCAAATTCATTCGCCACCTTGTTGGCGACCTCCAGTCTCTTGGATTCCATGCCTTCAAGTTCCGACATTATGGACCCTTCTGCTCCATCAATCCTGTGGGACATCTTCTCCAATCGCTTTCGGTATTCCTCAACCTCTTCGGGGCAGAAATTACCTCCCTCTGAGAAAAGCCTGCATGTAACCCCATTTTAAAATAAGTACACTAAGGCACACAGAACTACATGTATAAAAGCAAAGGCATCAACATGTAAGTTTCCTTACCCACCCTCCCAACCTATTCCCCCCCCCCCCCCGAACGTAGATGCAAGATTTATTTTGAGCATGCATGTCTAGACAAACACATATGCATGCACACATGTACACTCACAAGCATGCACTTACACAATTATAAACAGGCTTCATTTCTGACTCATGCATGCTGCTGGATATGTATAAATACAAGAAATATATGTAGCAGTATACACATAACAAGGCTAACACAAGGAGTTTAAGAAAAATCATAACGACCAGAAAAGAGCTGAAGACATCCCTGTGAGTCTTCCTTACTGTACTCTACAAACCTCACACTGTCTCACACACGCTCTTCCCACTCTTAAACCAGTCATCCAAACAACTCCATCCCCAATGCTACCTGCCTACCCTTCATTCCTATTGGCCATCCCTAGGAAAGATCTTGAC
>SMGT01014993.1:165455-187198 GCA_004794575.1 Lanistes nyassanus | reverse complement strand
TACTAATACCTAGAAACTGCTAAAATATCTACATGTACATCCAGTAACCACATACAGTAATCTTGTCAGAAAGGAAGACAGAAAACAAATTCAAAATTCGTTTTCAGAACAGTGGGTTGTTGAAAAAAAATTTTTTCCTTTTTTTTTAAATTTGATTTTTTTCCCCTTTCATTAAATTTTTTTTTTGGGGGGGGCGGGGGGAGGGCATCTTCATGCTTGAGTAAGGCAAATGGTACTCACTTGAATGACTTGATAAATCTGGCATTGGAATCTCTCAGCATCTGCAATGTTTCATCCAAGTGCTGTCGGAACTGGCGGAGGGATGTTCGAATTACAGACATGAATTTGTCAAGTTCCACTGCCAGCTGATTCTGAAGGGCCACCAGACTGCAAGACAGACAAATCAATTGTCAGGGTACATAGACACAGAAATATAAATCTGAATAAAGAATGATTTTGTAAAAAAAAAAAAAAAGCACTTCATTTACCTGCCTCACGTTTCATTCCATTGAACATGCACACAACACAGAAAGATGCACATAAACACACACAAGAAAATGTAATCAATGCAGACAAACTCAACTGAAATTACCGAGAAGACTTTGTGGCATTGAGGAAGACAACCTCCAATGCCTCGACCTCCTGGCGGAACTTGGTGGCCAGTTTGTTGTGCTCTGCAGACATGGCCATGAAACGGGCCCTCAGCTCGGTCAGTGACTGATCCACTCCCTTGCAATGACGAGTTACACGCTCTGCATGCATCACCAGCTCAGCTAAACATCGATGGGAAGAAGAGAAAGGTGGTAAGTTTTGCTGAAAGATCATCAACACCATCTTTTTAGGGCGAAGCACTCAGCGCCCATTACCAAAAGACACCGCAGCTGGAATGTACAGTCTTAGCAACACATCGTGAGTCACAAGATCCGTTGCTCGGTTCTAAATTCAATGTAGGTAGGGATGGAACGTTCATCATTATCCACCCACCCAAACATAGCATTCAGAGATGACTTATGGTAAATGTGCTTCATTTGCAGCAAGATTGCAGTCAGAATCAGATAAACATGTACAGTAATCCCTCGTTTATCGTGGTAGATATGCTCCAAGGCCGGCCGCAATAACTGAAATTCCGTGAAGTAGGGACACCATATTTATTTAATTATTTAACGTGTATTTGGACGTTTTTAAACCCTCTCTGTACTGTTTACAACCCACAAATAACAGAGACAACTGTTAAGCAATATGAACTCGGTAGCTAAGTTTACAGGTACTGTAGAGTAAAGTACACATAGCTATATATGACACTATACATAACCGCTCGGCGAGAAAGCTTGGAGTGAAATGGCTGCGACAGAGAGACAAGGGGAGATGCTGTGAGATCTTGGCATCAAAAGCGGGAAGCCATGATTTGTCGTCTCCCTCCCATGTACCAATCAAAGCCTGTGTTAAAACGCACTTAGTCACCGAACTTGTTTTGTTGTTCTTAGATTAGGAAATACTACTATTATATTTAAAAACCCGCGAAGTAGTGAATCTGCGAAAAGTGAACCATGAAGTAGCGAGGGATTACTGTAGCTGCTTCAGGAAAACAATATTTCAGTTTTTAATTTTGCTTAAGAAAGCTTCCACCCTAGACTGTCATGAGGATTTTCTCCTGCCTAAGTATACAATCTGCTTGTCTTCTGAGGCTGTAAGAATAATACCATCAACTACTTCTGGGCCATGGCAATGGGAAACAAATAATCTTGTTCATGTAAAACATCTTCCTCGTGCAAGATTCACCACTTGCTTAATAGCATCTTTACAGCATCCACTGGCAAAGGTTAAAAACAAGTAGAAAAAGTCCAAAATGAGTTAATACCATGGTCCATTGGTATATAAATTGTATCTTAAATCATAAAACATCTGACGTTGAAAAATGCAGATTTCTGTTTAAATAAAAAAAATGGATGCTCCGGACCTTCCTACCCACAAACAGACTGCATAATTTTTGCCAAATTCTGGTGTGTTTTTTTTAATCTGGTGTAATGCAACTTACCATTGCCAACATTTTCAAATATTATGTTTTACAGGCCTTTCAAGATGTGCTTTAATTACCTACATCTTTCACCATGTAACTGTAGAATATAAGCATTCTGGTCAATAGCGTTTCCTTGAGATTGATTAAAGTAAGCAAATTTAATTTCCTGCAATTTTCTCTGTGTACTCTCTCTCATCAGGTATTTCTGCCCTGGACTTAACATGATCAGACAAACTTGCTTTTGGTCCATTTTGTTGATGAGTTCACATGAGGTATTTCTGTCATATATCTTTTGTGTGCTAGGTGTTTTTGTCATTTTCAGGCAAACTTGGCAGGTCCAATATGACCAAATTGTGTGGGTGGGAAGGTCTGCACTGCTCTCACTGATCATACAGCAGCATGAAATGATCAACTGTACCTGCTCTGACGTTGTGCACATCGTACTCAGCACGGCGAGAACGAGGCTGATGCAGGTGAAGGCGCAAGTCAACCTCACTGTTGAGCTCTTCACACTGGAAACAAAGATATGGACAGTATGCTGCTGTTTAATTGTGGGATGTTTTGTGCCAAATCTGCAATTATGGGATACATCACTATTAGTACCACCAACAGGGGCTACCTGCATATTACGTATTATGCTGGAGATGAGATCTGAACACATCATCCCTTGGTTTTGTCTTGGAGATAAACACCTTGGACCACAGGATCCCCTCATTGTTTCACAAAGGAATGAACCTTAAAAAAATAATTTTCTAATTTATAGACTAAAATCTTCCACGAGCAGTGCAGGCTGTCAGCATCAATTGTACTACTCAGAGCTCGTGATAACGTGCAATCTAAGGTAATATGTGCACAAAAATTCAACAATGACAAAAAGATTTGCGGGTTGATCATGCTTTTTTTTTTACAAAGAAAATGACCCTCAGATTTCAGCCTAGAGGGTAATTTTGACACTTGGTTTTAAAAAATTCCAGAACCACTGCTACTTTTTTGGCGTGAAGGAAGAGGGAGGCTCTAAGCTCACGGAGTGACTTAGCGGAATAATACAAACTGGAAAATTTCTTACAAACAACTCACAGCCATACATGGTTTTCTTTTCTAAACTTGAAGCTATCTTCCACTAGAAGCACAGTTGATAACCTAGGAAACACCTTTTAGATAAATCTTTGGGAAGTGTGACAGCAGGGAGGCGACTAATTTTGTGTCTGATGCAGTCGTGATGTGCATCCCCGGACCAAACAGACAGACTGTGTGACCTTGTTTCTAACTAATGCTGACAGAACAAAGATAAATGTTGACTACAAAGAAGTAAACAAAAGTGCAGTGTTATGAGAACTATAAAGACTGTCAGTCTGCCTGTAGCTTGTAACAACGGTAATTTCTTTTCTCCATTGTGTGGGTTACCTTGGCAACAACTACACTTGCAGCTCTCTCCTTGGCTTCCTCGCACCATCTCTCAAGAAAATTCAGGAAGTTCATGCGGATCCTGTGACACAGTTTAAGCCACATAATAACATCCTTTCACAAAACCTGTTGCACTCACATGTAACTACTGTCACAAAGACTGGAGCTGGAAACTGGCAGTCTCATAGCCATAATGCCACAATAAACAGTGGTTTTATCCTTCTCTTCAAGCGGCTCTAAGAACAGATGCGAAGAACATGTTTTGCATTTCTGTTACTTTCTGTTTTGTGTTTGTGATATATATACATATAGTGAATGAGTACTACATGTATATCAAATTACAGATGATCAGTTTGCCATTTTTTAAAAACTGTTGACTAGTTTTAATAATTAGAAACTGCACAGAAATTTATTATTCTCTTTTCCAGTCCCCCTTCAGGATCTATATTGTCTTTGTATTTGTTCTTGAAAAATAAACTATCTTTCCCTCAACTGTTTCCAGCCTACACAATGCGTGTCAAGTGTCACCAGAGGCGTAGGGATTTATAATAATCCTTTGTCTTCTGCAGCTAACCAACTCCATTTGAAGACATCTTATGAAGCTGTATGCCATAAACTAATACTTATATGACAGGAGTAAATTTTTTGTGCAGTTGTACTTTTTTTTATCATCTTCAATATTTTTTCACCAAGACCATCCTGAAACAAAGTTAATCAAGATGTAATAATAGACTACAGTCTTTTAATAAAGAATATGTTGAACAGTGAATGGCTAATGGTGGCTTTTTATGTGCAAGCACTTCTAGGTGGATTTATAATTTGCATGCATGATTTATGCAATTCTCTTAAATTAATGATCTTCAATCAAGGGGTGGGTAAATGGGAATCAATATCCAGGCAGTTATTGATGTTGTGAGCGCTGCTTCTCTGAGGGCAGCCATGGCAAATCCTTACTTACCTCTTCCTCACATCTATCAGAACCTCTGCAGATACGTCCACGACCTTCAAATATTCTGCCATGGCATCGGCTGCTGCGGGAACTTCTGTCAGGAAAGCTCCGCTGGTTTCACCGATGTCCAAGTCTTGCCGGTCCCCTCTCTCTGCTTTCTGTTCTTGCTGTTGCTGCTCAGGAATGCCATGTTCCCCAGCCACTTTCAGAACATAAAATGTGGTTCCTTTCTCGGTGGAGAGTACCTCGGCAACAACTGTTGCCAGACTGGTCCCTTCAGGAGCAGACTGAAATATTTGGAAGGTAATAAGGATTTTATGGTACTGACTAGGTAAAACATTTATTCCATTGTTTAGATTTAGACATAGGTGATGCCCTCAGTCTCACACGGTGAAGGAACTAGGAGAAAAGACATACTCTTATCCACCCCCACATACTAATGGATGTTATGCAAAATGGCACCACTGCCTTAGTTTGTATTGGATATTTAAAAAAAACTCAAGTGTACCAGAAAGCCATATCTTTTCTTTCCAACAGGCATAATGTGCAGAAATGGTCACAAAGAATGAAAAAAAGCAAACAAAAATAAAACCAACCACTCAACCAACCAAAATCAAACCTATATGCACCTGTATGCAGAAACTCTATGGATCTGTTGTCTTCAAATTTGAACACCAGAGAGAATTTGTATGCGTGTGTGAGTGTGTGTTTAAAAACGCAGGGATTAAAGCAGACGATTATTAACGGCACTTATTCTGAATTTGGACACACCCATGCAGCTATTGTTTAATTCTGCGAACAGGATCACGTACACCTTTGTTCAGTTAAGAAAGACCCTAAGGTTCTCAAAGGCAGGGAGGGGTGGAACACTGCTCGTACACTTAGGTGCCAAGTGTGCATGGCACCGTGCTTCCCTCGATCTGCACTTAATTATTTACAACTTAATTATCTGCGCTAGAAAGTGTTGCACGGTAGAAGCCACTGGTTGCTGGGGCGATGGGAGATAACTCGCAAACAAGGCGACTACGATCAATCTTCCAAGAAATTAAAACGGGAATAGTGGGACGGCGAGGAGGGCTAGCAAGTTCGGAAGAGATGAGGTCTCTCATACAAAAGGCTATAAAGTTTCCGCCCAAATGCCGGTCTCAACACGCCTGTTGAAAACAGTGCCACGCATTCTCTAATGCAACCCTCACTGACCTCAATGAATATTATGAATCGACACTTATTCACTGACTTAACGGTTAACTTGATAAACTTAACCACCCCTTTTCTACAATGAAACTATAGCAAATTAAACGCATTTGCACGAAAGATACAGTCTAATTTGGATGAAATTTTAACAGCATTTTTTCACGTAACTGGACTGGCTCCTTCTGGAGACTGTTTTCTCTTTTACTTTTCAGTTAGTCTGATTGATCAGATGAGACTATATATAGCATGCCATTAACACAGGTCGTTTATTTTACTCCGACACCGACCGAAATGTAACATACTGAATGTTCCCCTCTTTCCACCAAACCCCATCGTCACTTTTAGAGTCTGTAATTAAACTGCCTTAAGGCAGAATCTTCTTCCTACGGGCCTCTTCTATTACTTATAATGATCAGCCATTAAGGATTATATGCCGCGCATTGTAAGCATTAAACTGAGAGCTTCTCGACAGCGCGCGAATGCAACTGCAGTGTACACGGCGTGTGAGAATGTGTGGTACATGTGTGTGCGTGTGACTGGCGTCTCCGTGCATATGCGTTTAGTGGGTGACAGGCAACGTGTGTGTGACAGGCAATGCAGCCTCTATACGAAGAGTCACACCATGCAGTGATTCAAGCCAAACCAGTTTCTTAGTCGGACGAGTTACCCGAAATAGCCGCGCCTACCTTGGCAGCATCAGCTGTAACTCCAAAAGCTAAAACTGCCTGCTTAAAAAAAAAAGAAAAAAAGTTGAGGTTGGGAGAGGAAAAGGAAGGGGAGAATACCCAGGTCACGTGAACTCCCTGGCTGTGACAGTGGTGGGTGCGGTGGGAGTGGAAGTTGGTGGGATGGGTGGTGGGTTCCACTCGCCTGGGTGTCTCGCCAGAAACGCTCAGCCTGGCAACCGTGCACGAACGCATTTCGATCTGACCAGGGTGTAGGGTGTGGACAGAAACGTCCGTGTCACGTCTTTAAACTTCAACGTACGACGGGAGAGCAAGAACCTCTTGACGGTGCTTGTGTCTCCTGTGACGGACTTGCAGTAGCGATCGAGTCAGTGCAGCGTAGAATCTCGATGCTGGCAGTCGCGGGCAGGCGAGAATCCTGACGTGACCAGGTGTGTCGACAGGTGACAATTTCAAACGCACCGCCAACACGTGTATGTCCTACGCGAGGGAGGGAGGGCGGGAGGGAGACTTTACCGCAGCCTCAGGACACGGTCTCCTCGGCGAACTTCTATATATCGTCTTCTGGATTCTGTCCTCTGCTCACACATTTGACAGTTTCTAACTAGCGCGCCGGTCTCTGCGAACTTTGCACAAACGTGGCAGAGGACGCTATCTCCTACAAGGCCAAAGCGAACAAGTAAGTAATAATTACGCTGGTCGATAAAGTATATTTTGTCGCGCTGAATATCGCTAATCTTCAGGCAGAACATTTCGGTGTCTAATTTCATTGAACTGTACTGGAATCTCTGCAAGCGCACAGTCGCACACCCATGGGTCTCGCTCGAGTGTCAGTATTTGTCATGCATGAATGATCCTGCTATGTAAATCTTTGAAGACTGGCACCGCGGTTACCTGCAGGCCCAAGCATCCCTTACTTTAACCTGCGATTTGCCGTTTTGAACTGTGATCTGTGAGCCGTGATAGGCTTTTGGTGTGATCTGTGAGAATGTTTTTCAGTTACTGTGATCTGTCAAACGGCAAAGTCTTACTGTGATCCGTGATACAGCCACTTGCTGTGAGAGGTTTTTTTTGGGGGGGTGTGATCTGTGAAAAGGCAAAGAATCATGTGATCCGTGACGGTACCTTGCAACCTGGGGGACAGGGCCAAAAATTAAACCACTGTGACGTCACTACTTGTCGTAAGACGGTCCATCAACCTGAGCAGGAACCAGTTTCGTATGTTCCCACAGTCGTGTCAACCAACCCCACCCCTTTCCGCCTCTGTTAAGGATGGCAGTGACGTTGGTTATGATGTCAAACCTCTAACCTATGATAAATGTAAAGCCTAGTCCGACACTTTAGGTTTCTGGCGGCTGCCGTAGCCAGTGGGAACGACTCGCCGCGCAGCAACTTTATTATTTTAAAGTTAATGTTTAATAAGTCATCCCGGCATGCATCACCGCTGAGGTATGTGTACGATGAAGTGGCTAGGGATTTCATCGATTAGCTATCGACTGAGAGTTCGACAGCGGGGCTGTGGAGAGGTCTTGGTTAATCCATCTCTTCTGGCTCGGCGAATAACACAGGTGGGACTATCCGACCGTGGCGACACAAAGATTGATGGGGGTGCCCTCAGTAACTCCTGTACAGCCTACGGTCATGTCACATGTTTCTTCTGCTCAGCGTCCTTTGCTTGAGACAGCATAGCCTGCCCCGGAAAGTACATGTGAATCAAAATATATTATTTTCTGCTTTTGTGCGTGTAAACAGGATATCGACGTAGTTTGTAAAAATTGTTTCAATGCACCAGGAGCCTTGATTTTACTCTTAGTCCACTAACCCTCTCTCCTGTGAAAACAGACACGCACACCTGGCAATTATCCAACGCGAGAAAGACTGGGGGTGGGTGGGTATAGATAAAGACAACTTGAATTTGACGTCAGTGTACCTTCACGATTAATACCTCTCCCGTACCTGTAGTACATTCAAGTCGTTCTTCATTTCTCGTGCCACTGAAACAATTCAACTACCTGGCACATTCCGTGCTCGTCTGAGCCACCTCGCCAGCAATCGTTTCACCTACCCTGCGAATTCACTGCCCGTCATCATTCTACCCCCTTCCAGCCGCGCGTCGCCCCAAGTTCTCGTCCCCTGTCGACCACGCACTGAACTCTTGCACGAAGACGACTAGGGCAGGTTCGCATGAGTCGTATATTTATTATATATATATATCACTCACTAAAAAATGTGCTAGTGACTTTTAGAGGATGAAGGACGTACACTTTCAAAACCCACTTTGCGATGACGTTGCGTGGTTTTGTTACAATTGTGATGTGTGCGTCAGCCGTCAGTTGCTAGATGTATTCCAATAAATCTGCCTTAAGAGGTCATAACAAACGTGACAAGGAGGTGGGGGGGTGTGCCGGGCAGACCATCTGCGCAATCAAGGGGAGAGAAACAATCGTCTACACGTCGTCTTCTGAACGTTTCAGAAGTAACAGTCGTGACGCGCTACGGCGAAGTGCTGGGCTGCAACAAAAAATTCGTATCCGCTTTCCCGTTCGTAAAAGCAGTCGTAGGACATTATCCGTTGTACATCTCACGTGCATTTTCCCCTGCGCAAAAACGACACGTGACTTTCCAGTGCCACCCATGCACCTAAAAAAACATCATAACGTCCCGGAAGCAACAGACTTTTCCGCAGCCTGCCGGCACAATGCTTCTCGTTTCGAAGAACTCTCGCTAAGCCCACCTGTATGGACACACCTCGTTGACACACCTGCCTGGAAATCTATGTCCACCAACCCGTCCGTCACTCCGCAACAACAAAAACAGGAACCTTTTCGTGTTGTGAATGCCGTCGTGCATACGCACACACAACATGTTTTCGTATACAAAGTGCTGACGAAAGACAACGCGCACCTAGACATACACACGCCTGTCTGGCAAGGCAGGTTGGCCGATGTCGCCATCAGTAATGAATAATAATGCGCGTCGCTTTTCGCGTTCGCGAGGGCGGGGTATGATTGCAGCTTGTTTGAATACGTCAGCTTAAATAAGCAATGTCTCGAGGTAGCCTTTTGCAAACGTAAACATCACGTAAACTAATTCCGTTATTGGATGTCAATGGAGGAAACTCTGAAGAAGAGATGCGGCAGAACATGACCCTGCAGGTGTGTGCGTGCGTGTGCATATATATATATAAGAGAATCAAAAGTATGTGCCTGCGTGCACGACGAGTGACACTTGTAACAATACGGAATACTTAAAACCTGTGACAATTTCATGCCGTCCCAGGTGCCACAACAAAGTCAAGAACCAGGCCTGGCTTGCATGAGCGTTCGTAGCTGCTGTTACAGTCATAAGGCCCATTCGCCCTGTGTATTTTATGGGCACCTTTACGAATGAACAGGAGATAATGCTTATGCAAGCCAGCCCAGAAAACATTAAGACGCGCTGTTTAGACACAGCAATGTCTGCAATAGTGCGAACAAATCACAGTATTATCTATCTGTATTTAGTGGGTTTTACTTTCCTCGTTTTCTGTCTCTACTAAACAACCGTCTATGAAAATTTGTCTTCTTGCACCCTACACGCGACTCACAAAATCTCTGTTAAAAAAAATATCGTAACTAGGTCAGAAAAGTGCTGTGTCGTGACTCCCCAGCACGAGCTAAAAAAACTAATCAAAGGTATCTTAGCTGCGACAATATTTCACACATTTGCATAGCTTCTGTGCAACCCATCTATAACTTATCCATTATCCCTGCCACGTCACTGGATTGAGCTCAAAGTATGGCTATGCGTATTAGGACCGGAGTCGTTTTGAAAGTGCGATTTCGCAATCCGGTTGCTAATGCTCTAAATGCAAGTGTGGAAATGATGTGAATAAGGTTTGGGGATCAGTTCCCACAGTGCGTGCCTTGCACGTACTATACAGCATTGAATAACCATTGAACTAGCACAATATCATAAGCACCCACCCACGGACACATACAAACAAATCCAAACACACACACACACACACACACACAGAGTACACTAACAGAGCACAGACATGAACTTGATTTTTTTTTGGCGGCTGGAAAAAGGGAAAGATCAGGTGAGCGAATAAGGGCAAATTGAGTCGCTCGGTCGCTCCTGCTCTAGATCTGTTGTGCTACGGTTACACGCTGACAAGCAAACGCGTCCCCCCTCCCCCCAACCCGACTCGAATAATTATTCTAATCTCCCGACAGAAAATCGACATATTCGTGCACGATCTCCCTCTCCCCCTTTCCTCCTTCCCCCTCTCGCAGTTTCCTTTTCTCTCTGTCCGTTCTCTCTCTCTCCCTGATCTCTTTCTCCCTGATCTCTTTCTCCCCACCGCTCTTCTCTCTCCATTCGTCTCTCTTTCTCTCTCTCCACCTCAGCGTTTTCTTTGCAAATCGTCACCGGCGACTGTCAGTGAGAATTCCTTTGTGGATGATGGCGGTGACTGGGGAAAGGAACTGAGATATTTACAAAGGCCGCGGGCGACGGAAGTACGCAATGATTGAAACACACATCGCCTTTTCCCCGAATTTTACTGATAAGGGATAAAGATTAGCAGAAGGAAAACTGACAAGAGTACATTGCAGACACCTCCTCTTACCAACCAGTTGTCCCTAACAAAATTCATTGGCAGCCGTGTTGAAATCCTTAATATTAGGACTTCAAAAATAAGTCTCGCAGCAAATGTTGTCGATTAGTGTCTGCAGCCAAGCTTATCCCTCAAAACTAAACATTCGCCCCACTAGGTAAAGTAGTTGACATACAGCTAACCGATGTTGATTGCTTGCAAAGAAGCTGAGATTGAGGTTAGGCCAGGTTAGCTAAAATTACAGCAGACAGTGCGAGAGCTGTTTGTGGGGGGAAGGGGGGAGTTCGGAGTAGGTAGAGACCGGAGAGTCTTCCTCAATCGTTCACTTCGTTCTCTGCTCATTTGTCTGTCCATTATAAGGCAACCTCGCACACCCCTCAACCCTCACAAAAATTTAAATTAAGAAAAGCTGGCCTGACAATAAGCGGTCCATCAAAGAACCTGTGACCTTGGGAGCACGAAGGACTCGATTTCCTGTCCAAACGAGACGCCACCAGGGGGCGCCAGTGTAAACATGGCCACGCTGCGGGGGACGCCAGCAGCTGATGCTAGAGACGACCTCAGGGCTTCAGCTGTCCTCTGATTAGCGGACCTCCGTGCACAAACACGGAACACAGAGACTTGAAGTTTGGCCGCCAGCGCATTAGAGTGACCGGGTGTTTAGCTCTTCAGCAACACGGGCGCAGCTTGGGTCACAGGTCAAGAGACTTCCGATACGCCCGCGGAGGTTCATGGGTTTAGAAATACTTTTTTTTCTCCCTTTTCCTCCCAGAAGTCGTCCTTTTTTGTCGGTCTCTGCTCTTAGTCTCCTCTCCTGGTTCTCCTTTCATTCCCCGATATTGTTAGTCTTTCCCTTTTATCTCTCTCTTCACACAGTGCGTTTCTCCCTCTCTCCCTTTATCCAAGCACTTGTCTGTCCCTCCATCTAAAGTTTTCACCCCCTTTTTATTCGTCTCCTCTCTGCATATATGATTCTCTCACAAGGGCACTACACAAGGACGCGCGCATCCCGCCCCCCGCCCCCTCCACCCCCCACGCGCGGAGAAGCACGGATACGCCACGGCGCGACGTAAAACTGATTTTTCCTGACCTTTGACTTTAAATGCGTTCCTCAACACATGCGCAGCACAGCTTTGCCGGTTGTTTCCAGCGCCGTCAGCCAACACAGATGAGGAGAGAACATAAAAGTTTAAGGACGGGTTGCGACGCCAGGGCTTGGACAGACGTCCTTTCTGTTTATTTACGGCTGAATGTCGCTCTCGCTGCCTCCCTCTTCACCCCCCTCCCCCAACTTCCAACACAGAGGATGAAGAGATCCAATGCCCGCGTTCAAGAAACAGTGTTTACTAACTTGTAAAAGAACCAAAAAGAACAACTGAAGTAGAGGACACTTAACTGGTTCTAAGGAATCCATTTTAATCTGGGCCGAGTTCCAATGAGCAGTCGTCTCTCTCTCTCTCTTTCTTTGCAGTCATGAATAAAAAAGTTCAAAAAAGTTCAAAGTTGAAACGCGTATCTAAACCGTTCGGGGTGAACTACATATTGTAAACGGTGCTTGGTGATTTTTTTTCTTTTTTTTAAATGTTATACCTTCGTGTAACAAGACTCAGGCCCATACACCAAGCGGCCCTCATTCTTTTTATCGCTTCTGCTTGATCGATCCTGTCTTTGTAATGGTTACACACTTTCACTCTTTGGCGTCCCCTTCTCTAGTGCGTAATCGATAAAATCCACGCTGATCAGGTTTTCTGATGACAGCTTTCTCTCCTTTTCCTCAGATTCTGTAAATCCAGTCCTGCAAGCACCAATGGACAAAAGGATACCGCAACCACTATCCGACGACCATTCCGCCCCGTGACCTCGTTCACCCAATCAGCGTTCAGAAGCAATCCAGACCTGTTGAGAACGGCAGTGGTTTACACTCCACCAATCCTCCCTGTATAACATCGCCATCGATCCTAATCAGAAACTTGTGACGCTGAGCGCCTCTTTCTTTTCATGGATATGCTTTGAGGCCGGGGCTCCGCTCTCTGACATTCTGACCTTCGCCCTCTAGCCTAGCCCCGACAAACACCTACAGTCTCGTCGCTGTCTTTGGGATGTCGGCGGTGGAGGAGCTGACGGTCGTGCTCCAACACGACATCGACGAGCAGTACCAGTACCAGCCGGGCGAGATCGTGCGCGGGAAGGTGGCGGTCAAGGTCGCGCGCCCCACCCCCCTGCGCAGCATCACCATCCGGGTGGTGGGGGAGGGGACGGTGAGCTGGAAGGAGGCCTCGGACGGCAGCATCTGCCAGGCGCAGGAGACCTACATCGACGCCTCCAAGATGGTGCTGGACACGCGCCAAGGCGACCCCGTCACCCTGACCCCGCCCGGCCCGCACGAGTTCGCCTTCGAGTACCAGATCCCGGACAACCTGCCCTCCTCCTACATCGGGAAGTACGGCAACGTGACCTACACCATCCGGGCCACCCTGGTCGGGGTCAAGACCGCCGACACGGCCATCACCAGCGAGCCGTTCCTGGTCCTCAGGCGCTGCCCGCTGCCGGCGTCCGTGGACGAGGCCAAGGTGCTGGAGCAGGAGAAGCGCGTGTGGGGCGGCTGCACGCTGGGCAAGGTGGCGGCGCGCCTGACGCTGGAGCGACAGGGCGGGGTGCCGGCCGAGGACGTCTTCATGCAAGCCGAGATCAAGAACAGGAGCCGGCGGACCGTCACCGCCATGCAGGCCTCGCTCGTCATGGTGTCCGTGTACCACGCCCGCAACCACACCACCAGCTTCCGACAGGTCAGGCGTCAGCCGTTCAAGTAGGATGGAGCGAGTGAAAGAGCACAAACGAGCTTTACTGTTGGTGTTATAGTTGTTGTTGTTGTTGTTGTTAAAGTAGTAGTTGTTGTTGTTGGTGTTGGTGGTGGTGATGGTGGTGGTGGTGTGTGTGTGTGTGTGTGTGAGACCTGCCGTAGAACGGAGTGAGCGAGACAGTAGAAACGAGCTTGTTGATGTGCTAGTAGTTGTTGCTGTTGTTGTTGGTGGTGGTGGTGGCGAGAGTCAGAGAGAGGAGATACAACTGCAACTGGGGAAGGGGCAGAGGGATTTGTGGAACACAGGTAGCACCAGACAGAATTTCAAAACTGAGAGTTTCAAGCAGACAAGCATTTCCATTGAACGAAGCGAGCACGAGGACAGACACCGATGACGCAGCCACCGTCGTGTTGTTGTTGGTGGCGGTGTTGTTGTCGGCGACAGTGCTGGTCGGCGTGCTAGGAGCGCGTAAACAGTAGATTTGTGGAAGAAAATACCAGAAAGAAATCGGCAAGTAAGTGTTTCTGCAGGACTGAGCAAGTAAGTGTTTCTGTAGGACTGAGCAAGTGTTTCTGTAGGACTGAGCAAGTAAGCGTTTCTGTAGGACTGAGCAAGTATGAGGGCAGAAACGGGAGATGGGCGGAGTGGAAGAGGGAGCGGGAAAGAAGTCTTGGACACAGTTCTAGAACCGAAACAAAAGCTCTCGACAACTGTAACAAGATTGAAACTAATCGAGTCAAAATTGTGAAGACAAAGTCCAGAAACAGTTCAGCAAGGCTGATCTATGACTGTAAAAACGGGGTCAAATTTTGTAATGGTAGGGAGAATAAAACCTGAAGAATCTGCCTGGAAGAAGAGAAAATAATCATAGATTAAACCTAAACACAACGTAACAATCAAACCACTGACAAATCATGTAAACATTGCAGAAAATGCGTCCGCGATGGAACGCCAAGAGGGGTGGAAGGGATTCCACGTTTTCGTTGAGTTTTGTCCGACAATAGATTGATTGCGCTTGCTTTTGTTTATTCTGCAGGTGGTCAGCAAGAAGCGAGATGAGTTTGACGTGGAGTACAATGAAGGCCGGCGCTGGAATTACGTGCGACTCACGCTGCCTCCCTACATCCCAGAGTCCCGCCTGGACTTCTGCGACATCATCGAGATTGACTACGTCTTTCAGTTCCGGGTGGAGGTGTCTGGTGGCGCGGAACTCAAGATGGAGTGCCCGTTCCTGATCGGGGCCCACCCGCAGGGCCTGGAAATCCCCAGGATCAACCGTGGGGTCAACAACCAGTGGACGATACGCGCGTCGGGGCTGCCCATGCTGCCGGCAGATGACGCAGATTTACTGCATCAGCAACAGCAGCAACAACATCCGCAGCATCAGCACGTGGACGTCAGAGACGCCCATCAGGAGTGGGGGCTGGTCTCAGGGGTGCCAGAGATGCGGGGAGAGAAGGTGGTGGTCAACAACCCACTCTTCCGCCAGGGGTCGTTCCTGACCAAAGCGGTCAAGGTCGTGCCAGACGAGCTGATGGAGAACACACGGTTGTGATCGGCGCTGGCAGCTGTCAGACTGTCAGACTGTCTTGCTGCAAGCTAAGGGACTTCCTGGTAACTTGCACAACGCTGGGTCTGGTTACACGGGCATTTTCATCGCATTTCCATCCGTAAAGTGCACGTAAATTCACGGGGCAAACAGGCCTTTACGTCCACTGTCATGACTGGATGCGCAAATATGAACGCTGTTGCAAGCCAACCAGGAGGATTTAACCTTCCCATCTCTATATCCACATTTTTCTGGAGGTAAACAAATCCTCCAGAGCTTTTTATGTGTGGCAAAGACATAAATGTTCATGCGAACGCGTGTGCTTATCAGACAACCTGGAGGGGTTTCCACCTGATGCAGTGCAGCAGCTTTGAGATGATATATTTTAACAGTAAAGGAAATAACAAACATGCGTTTATGCCATTATACGGATTTGAAACTTTCATGCACGTGTGTCGTTGCACACATGGACCACAATAAAATTGACAAAGTGAACAACCATCATTGCGTGAAGGCTCAGAAATTAATCTGTGCAGAAGTAAAGTCTGAACCAACTTGGGCAGAAACAATTATAGTCATGTATAAGCACTCCTGGTCTATATTTAACTTATCACACAAATCACAGCACCGTGAAACAGGTGAGGGTTTCTGATGGCAAGAAGAACAGACACTGAAAAAAAAAACCACCTTAAGGAGAAAACGATCGTACATCAAACCGCAAAATAACACAACTAATCAAACCGCGGGCATATGTTGTAAAGAGAACAGCAAATATGTCCATGGCCGAACATCGGGGGAGGGGGCGGTGTTGTTCTTCCCTCCATTTCATCGTGTTTCATTGAACAATAGGTTGATCGCACTTTTTTTTGGGGGGGGGGGATACATTGTACCTACATAGCGCAGAGTAAAACATGCAGTAGGCATATATGAGTGCAAAGAGGGTAAGGAATTTAGGCTGTCGGAGACTGCTAGCCGACCAGCAACTCTAATTTGTGATGGCGCACTTCTTCTCTATGGCTCGCTGATAAACCAGCACAGTCAGCATGGTTTTCAAAGCTTGCATTTTTAAATGAAGGACTTCGACAATCAGTTTGCAATACTGGCTGTGTGTTTTGTGATGTTCGTCATGGGACTGCATAGTAAGAGTCATTGCTGACACGTCCACCATAAGGTAAAGTCTACGGTATGTGCTGTATTTTACTAACCTGAGTGTGTCAAATAATTATTGTGTCACACAAAACCGGTTTCCGAAGGGAAAAGTGCGAAGAGGGGTGAAATCTGTCATTGTGTACTCCTTATTTCATTGTATGGAATACAAGGTGCACAAATTAAATTGAACTGTTATTTCAATCAGATGGTGTGTCTGTTATTTGTGTGTGTGTGTGTACGCACGTGTTTTGAGGGCGTGGCGTCACTTGCTTAGTAACTGCACAGAAACGGTTTTCTGTGTTGAGTGTGACACCGGAGGTAAGATAAGAAAGGAAGAGACATAATTGAGGGAAGTTAAATGGGAAAGTGAAAGACAGGGGAAATGAGAGAACAGCTGGGAGAAGACAAGGAGAAGAAATGAGAAAAAAAGAGTGAAAAACCGAATGATATAGAGGCTGGCTGAAATAGCATGCATGATTGCATCACAGAAAGGCACAGAAAGGGATGAGAGAATAAAGACTGTGTTTGATTGTTTAATGTCACGTCAGGAAGGGTGGAAAGAGAAAGAGAAATGTGGGACTGACAGGCTGAGAGACCGTGACAAATGGGGATAGTGAGAAATGTATGTATGCATGCTCTTTGAAGTATACGTAACGCTATGCGTGCATCTCCACAATGAACTATACAGAAACAAAACCAGGTTACCTATGTAAGATTCACATTCAAATATTTCTCAGAGACAGCTGACAGTGTTAACATGGAAGCTGAACAAGTTCGACCTGGTAAGGAAAAGAGTTCAGTGTCAGCTGGGGGCCCAAAACCCTTACAGGGGTCACATTTGGTCATGCATTGTTCACAAGCCTGAGAATTGCACATGCTTTCACGGATAATGTTTCAGCGGGTTTTCAGAAACACGGACCACGCTTGCTACAGTCTTCTGACCCAAGGAAGGTAGAATAGTGCTTTTTTAGGGGTTTTTATGATTTATAGCAGACTGTGTTGTTAAAATGTTAGCCACCTCTGCCAGTTATTATGAGGGTTACTGATTCACTGTAAAGAGAATTTACTGGATTTTGTCAGAGGACTATTTGGAGAAGTTGCTGGCGGGGGGTGGGGGTGCGAGTTTGAAAGCCTGGGGTGGTCTACAGGTACAGAACTCACGTCTGCTGTCTAATATAAAGCCTGTGCCATTGTCGTATTTAGCTTCAGATGCCATCCAAAGGCAATTTGCATGCAGCTAACAAGGACCAAATCTGCCATGGAGCAACAAGAACTAGTGTAGTTGCTCTCCCTTCACAGCAACATTCCAGACATGGTTCTGGCATGAAGAAAATTCACACAAGCACATTATGTACTACTAGGCGTACTCACCAACTGATCCCCTGCCTTCTGTAGGGTGCTCTGACCAGACAGTTTATTGCTCGGCTCTTGCTGTGTCGAACTTATTTTCTTGAAGGGCACAGGGTCCATGGTTGGCGTGGATGCTTCTGCTGCTGGTGTTGTTGATCTTGAAGAGGACCGCACCTGTACATCCTCATCAGCCCTGGATCTGTCCTGGTGTCAAGAAACATGGCTGTTGCTAATCACCTTTTTCCCAAGTACTTTCCTCAGTCACTCTGCTCATGCAGTACAGTGACACAAAGCTTAAGCCACTGAAATCTAGACTGACAAGTAAAGGTCAAAGCTTCAAATCTCATATCTAGTACCTATATTTCCCATGTACGTAGCACCTGTTTACAGATCCCTGCTGGTTGGAACAGACCTTCCTACCCCCAAACAAGACTGCATACTTTCAGGCAAAACTTGGTGTATTCTTTAAAAATCTGGTACAATCCAACCAGCCAGTGGCATGTTACGTACGTTTCAGGAAAATACACTGTAGAAAGTGGCATGTTATATATGACTTTAAAAATATCTACTTCATTTACCTCCAACTTCCGCTACATAACTGTAGAAAAGAAGCTTCCTGGTCAACAGTGGTTCCTTAAGATGATTATATTAAGGATGATTTAATGTCCTACAACTGTGTCTGTGTGTGCTTTCTCTTGTAATAAGAATTCCAGCTTTGGACTTCACCACCATCAGACTGCCAACAGTCTTTGCAGACAAATGCACACTCTGGTCTGTTCTGTTCTTTCCGACACACCAGAATATGTGTTCCCATGATGCATTATTGCAATTTGTTGTTTTGTTCGCTAGTCATATTTGTCATATTGAAGCACACAAACTACAACCAAACTGTGTGTGCAGAAAGGTCTGCAGTCTATATATATATTCTAGGCTAGTCCCTTGATACAGAGTCGTTTATAAATCACATCCATCTTACGGCCACTATGATGCAGTATTTCCAACCCCGATGAGTTAGGAAAGTAAAATTTGACTCTACAGCGCTTATAAGTCATTTACTACGGGAATGTGAAGCTCATGCAGACTTGTCAGCATAAACATTTGTGAAAGATTACATGATCAAGTTGGTTTGGTACACCAATGGATGAATAAGAAATACTCTTCCATGTAGTACGGTTTACATTTAGTTTGTGAGAAGAGACTGGAAGTGTTTTGTGCAGTTGGTCAACAGGTAAAGCCAAAGTTATTACCTGTTGATGGGAAGGACTGCCCTAGACTAGTTTTACATACCAAGTCAGCAGGGCAGCTTATTTCATGAAAAGGGTAGGTGGGGATATTTTGATCAAGGTGTTCAGAGGAAACGAAGCAAGAGAAAACCAGAGTACCAGGAGAAAACCTCCAACAGCCAACCATGTAAACAGGTGCCACAACCAGAGAGAACACAGGATCAAACCCAAAACACTCTGTATCAATTCTAATGCTTTACTGCTGTGGTGTTCCACATCAGGATAAATTTCAGTGAAAATGAGCTCACGCGATGCTCTTACCTCAGGATTCCTGCGATCCAGGGAGAAAAATGTACAAATGGCTTGATCAAACTTGTCAAGTTCCGACTGAACCATGTCTGGGTAGGTGTGGACAACATCCTTCTGGCTTTGATGAAACTCTTTGTAGCTGAGACAAATGAGTCAAATGCATCAGCTGAGGAATGTAACCCAAGGAAATTTTATGCTTCTTGGCTGAACACAGGAAACACAATCAGCGGTTATGACAATCTTTCCAATACAAAAATGGCTTCTAGCTAAGTTTCCAGTAACCTTAAATTTCCAGTACTAGAATTTAAAGATGCAATCAAGTCTTCTCTTTCATCAACATTTTGGCTGATGGGGGAGGATCTCTATTTTCCAACATGATTTTCTCTGTGATTTCATGGCTTACGGCTGATTTAGATGCTGTACACTTCTTGTATGGTAACATGCCTTGTTGGACTTATTCATATACTTACTGCTCTCTTGCACCATTGTAGGTTATTCTATTGTCACTTTAACTTCATTATTCTATTATTTATATCCTTGTGATTTAATCATTTTACTTTATTGACTTGATTTTATCTAGCAACAATTGTCAACCTTGTTCTTAATTCCAACAAAGGTACTGGCAGCGCTATACATAGCCGTATGCAGATGCATGTGACCGAGGGAGCTTATCGTACCCAAACACGTAGCAAAGAGAGGGCCGAAAGAAAGGAACTTGGCAGATCCTTGGCAGGATAAGCTCCCTTGGCCACATGCGTCTGCATATGGCTATGTATAGCGCTGCCAGTACCTTTGTTGGAGTTATCATACGATAATTTAAGCGCTGGTCCTCATTTGTTCTTTATTAACCTTGTTCTTGTATTTCACATCTATATTACTGTTGTTATTGTTGTGGGTTGTAGGCTGTCCCCATTGCTTTACTGTGCCATTTAGTATGGTTTGTAGTTGGTTTAAAGTACTTTATTGTTATTTTATGTTTGTGTCTGTACATAGAACTCTTGTCATGTGTTGTTGCATATTATAAATATTAAATGAAATGCAAAGATGAATTTTAAAAAAAAACCCAGAGGTTACTTAAGCATGTCAAATAAACTTTTCAGAACTTGAAAATTCTCCATAGCAACAATCACAAAAATCTGGAAATCCTAATGTATTTGGCAGAGTTTCCCCTAGGTATTGAAAGTAGAAAATCTGCTTTACCATCCTGAGAACTTTTGCATTATTCCCAGATGATTTACCATGGAAACACTACTTTGCAGTACTTACGACTCCTGTATTTTTTCCAACATGTCAAAGACTTTGGTGAGGCTGTCCCTGAGAGCAGCTTCTGATGCATCCTGCCGCATGCGGTCCATCACAATATCCAGGTTAGCTTCTCGCTCCTGCAACAGGCCGACGCACATGACTTCACAACCAAACCCAACTCAATGCACTCAGCAAACAATATTTCACTTTGACCACTTACCAAAGTTCCAAAACCATCATTTGCAACCCCTCACCTAGCTGCCATAATGCAATGATCTTACTCATGCTATTTTTCTCTCCCAAGGCATGTCGTATGTCACGGAAACGTGCCATGCGAACGATGACGCGTGATGAGTAAGGTAGTCAGAGTGAGCGGTGACTAAGCGCTATTTTTAGAACACTGAGAGGCGATCAGAGCGCGAGAATAGGAAGGCGTAGTTTATGTTGAAGTAGAGAGGACAACTGACGTGTGTGTAAGAGAGAAAGCCGACGACTGCAAGGGACCGTACGAGACGGACGTTTCTGCAAGTGCCCAGACACCTGAGCAGAGCCCCTTCATCGGCACTGGAAACGCTGAGAGAGCGTAGAGATTTTTGTGACCAAACCCTCTGCCTAGACAGGAGGTAGGCCAGACACTCCATGGGAGTTCTTCTTCTTGTTTTTGTGATTGTGTGTACTGTTAGAAATAGGAAACTATAGTAATGCGTTTTCGTAGGGTTTTTGTTTCTGGTTAGATTTTCGTGCGAGGCTTCGTCAGCGCCTCCTGAGACGAGATGTACATCCCCTAGAGATGGATGTAGGAGCGGACGACTGAGATAGCGTCAGCGTGTCCTGTTTAGAGGACTGCCAGCTCCAGCGAGACAGAGAGAGAAAGTTGCACTGTTAATGTGGAGGAGCAGACATTTCCTGCCACAAGTGAGCGTTCTGTTGAAGGAACTCGAGTGGAGGTCCTTCGCATCTCCACCAGTGGACACTTCCCGGTAGGAAGATTTTTGTAAACTCGAATTGATGTCCTTCTGCGAAGACTGTGTCAATCTCCGAGAAGATTGAAGATCTACAGTGAAAGACGCTCGAATTTTGTATAAGTGATAATAAGTAACTCGTCCTCCGAGAAGGATGAAGATCTACAGTGGAAGACGCTCGAATTTTGTATAAGTTATAATAAGTAACTCGACCTCTGAGAAGGATGATGATCTACGGTGAAAGACACTTGAATTTGTATAAGTTATTATAAGTAACTCGACCTCTGAGAAGGATGATGATC
>SMGT01014993.1:141038-164804 GCA_004794575.1 Lanistes nyassanus | reverse complement strand
AGAAGAAATCCGTTTTTTTTCCTGTGATGGTTTGGATGACCATTAAGTTAAGTGAGAAGCGCTAGATTTTTTTGTGTGCAAACGTGTATTGTTAGGACGGTGCGTGAGAGAAGATGTTAGTGGAGAGATGCGTGGTTAGTTGTGTGTTTAGTTGGAGTGTAGTGAATAGTTGAGTGCAGTTAGATAGAAGTCGATGCGTGTATCAAGGTGTTAAGTGCGTGAGTATCAGAGAGCGAGTGCGAGAGTGTAGTTAATAAATAAGGCCGGGTCCTTTTTTAGAAAAACTACATTGTCTCGTTGCGTTGTGTTGTGCGGAGTTGTGTGTAAAAGAACACGCCCCCACACCCTTGGTCGCTTGGAGAGAGTGAGATAGGTGGCCGAGAGAGTGGTGTGTGACATCGTACTTTGCCTCGTATCCATCTCATGGAGGATCCAACATTGTACTATCATCACATCACCTGACCTTTTACCTGATTTGCATAGTCATGGTCATGGCGGCACTCATCTAGCTTTTCCTGGAGGGCCCGCTCTTGTTTTGCCAGACCGATTTCGTGCACATCCCACAGATGCGCAGCACCTTGAGCAAACTTGAAAATGGAGTGCATCTCATTATCCATCTTCTTGCTGTGTTCCTGCAGTGATTTCTGTCCAGCAACAAAATAAGAAGTTTCGTTATCATGGTTCTTAGACATTTCATCACAGGAAATTTACATATCAGAGCACTTTACCATGACCATTTCAATACTAATCACTTGTAGACATTGATTAAAAGAATAAGAACAGATGTAAAATAATGATGTACCAGAATACAAGCATGCACATATACGCATGCACATGCACACACAAAAATATTTGCACTTGCATGCACCAAAATGTTTGTAAATGCTGACACACTCTTGTGCACAAATGCATAGGCACAACACGTGGATCAACATTAACATACATCCACTTAAGAATGGACCCTCTCTCTCTCTCTCTCTCTAAAACATGCACACACACACACACACGTTTGTTGTCACATTTGTTTTATTTATCATACCTCCATTGTCTCTAGATTCTCCTCAAACATCTTCTGACACTCTCCGACAAGAGGCAACATGTGCTCCTCCACCACTTGCTGGGCTTTTGCCTCCGTAGCTATCCCTGCCTCCACCATGGATTTCTGAAATCATGGGATCAAAGACATTGTTGTGTGTACACATGTGTGTGTCTGTGTGCACACACGGATGTGGTGGCATGACAACATGCATGCACATATATATCCAGAGTGGTTCAAATTCACCGTGTGCAAGCATCTGAAAGGTTCAGTGTTTGTGAACCTGCACTGTGGTTTGTTGGCTTACAGAGTGTGCCAGCAGAGGTCAGACTGAAGTGTGGCAGCACTGAAGGTAAAGACTGTGTCGTTACCTCTTCTAGGGGGTGGGGGTGTACGAGACCCCTTTGCTGTAGGCCAGCATTGTGAGGGCAGTGTCCATTTCTTCTCTCTTTCTGCCTTATCCTTCCTTAACCCATGCCTTTAAATACCCATTCACAGCTGGGTCAACTGGGGTAAACCTGCCAGGGCAAGACTAAAAACACAGGGTAAAAATATAAGAAATAATCCTTTTCCATAGAGCATTCCTGTGGTGCTATGTTTAACTGTTTATCACTAGGACAGTGAGATCAAGAGTTTAGTTAATAATCTCCACATACAAGTTTCTGCTGGTTGTAGCTCCCTGCAGTGGGTGCTAATCAAGATGCAACAATAGGTGCACATACAGCCAAAAAACATCACCATCATGATCACCAAACCCAAACAAACCAACAAAGCGTTCTCTACTACCACGGATGCTTCCAGCACCAATTACTGCAATGCCATGCAGCCCACGCGCTACATCTACTGCAGCCAACTCTTTTTCTTTTTCATCGTTTTTGTGTCGTCCTGCTGAAGGGGTAGTGCCCCGAAACATGTAGATTGTCTTCGTCTTTGTCCTTTATAGCTTGGTTCAGTTCCCTTGTTTTAAATTTAACTGCAATGCTGTCACGCCTACTCATCACCAACCTTGATGCCTTCAATTTTCTCCAGGCAGGACTCGCACACCTTCTCCATCTCCTCGTGCAGTTTGCTGAGATGCATGTGACTCACGGTCTCTGTCAACATCAACACAGTCATTATCCTCATCATCACACACCAGTGCTACGAATTCATCTTCCAAGTAAACTCACATTATCACCATTACCATCACCATCACAATCACCACCATCATTAGGATTACTGTCGCCATTGTGATTACATCAGGTGATTACCATCACCATTGTAAGTACCATCACCATTGTGGCTACAGTTACCATCTTGATTACTATCACCATCACTATTTTTTTACTCTCCCTTGCAATTTCCACCAGCAAGTGATCCACTTTCACCCACCTATCACCTTTAAAGCCAGCCAAAACAGAGCATCACATTTCATCCCAAAGTGCCACTAATAACGCCAATAAGAAAGAGTAATACAAATACAGTACATGTAATCTTTTTTATCTGTGTAGGGTAAAGAGTTTCGTCACAAGTCATATACCTAATTCCTGACTGACATCCTGCATCTGTTTCCTCCATTTGTAAACTGCTGACTTAGTGGACGATGGAGGGTTCAAATCTCTGTAGAAAATAAAACAATAAACCCACTGGAGGAAATGAAAAGGGAGTGGGGAGACATCGATCATTATGCAACTCCAGTTTTAGTTTGAAGGAAGAACAAAGTCAAGACACAATCTTTGTGTCTTCATGTGTGAAGGCTTCAGTGGGGCACATAATTAAGAATGGTAGACCAGGTTGAGGATATTTCTCTCTTCAAAAAACATATTAAAACCTTTCCATTTAAAAGAATAATTCAGCTAAATTTTTTTTCCTTTCATTCATAGATTATATATATATATTTTCTTAAACAAACCTGAGTGACTGGATGAGCTCCATCCTCTGTGAGTTTAGAATCTCAAGCTCAGTGATCATGAATTTGTGCACATTTTTCACCCCAGGAGGGTTTACAATGTCCTCACTCTGCATGAAGTCCCTGAAAAGCACAAATGTGTCAAATGTTAGGATTCAAACCCAATCAGTGAATCATATACATGCTGCTCCAATGTCTGACTTCTTTATGCAAAACCCCTGCAACTGGCTGATGCTTAGGTTCCCTCTTAGTGAAGATTCTCTAAGAGAAGAATCCTTTCCATACATGACTAGTTGCTTGGTTACATAAAAGGGAAAATGCTTCTACCTCACAGTCACTATGCACTATGGCTGAATGGGGTCCTCTTACTAAGCTGCACAAAAACAAACAAACAAACAAACAAACAACCAGAAAGATTGTCAGTGTGGAGAGGAAGTTGCTAAAGCTTGCGAGACAGCCATGGAGTCTGTCGAACTCCACAGCATAATCCTTGATGCCAATGCTGGATTTGAACCAGCAAAGTTGTACAGGAAAAAAACTAGCTTAAAAGAAACAAAAACTTCTCCCGAAATCCCCCCCCACCCTCAACAACCTCCTAGGTAATCTGAAACTAAAATACGGACATGAAAAATGCACTCAGTACCTGAAACTCTGCACAGCTAGGTCAGTTTTAAGCATCTTCCAGTCTTCCACTCTGCGACGCCATACTGAGTGCTGCATCTTCTCTCGCTCCAAGTCGGCTGACATGAGCCGGACAAAGAGATCAGCATACGCCCGCCTGTTGCTGAGGCACATCTGGTTGATAACCTGGAAAACATATGAAGACATCAAGATACAAGTATCTGACAGTGACACCCACTCACCCACTAACAGACCCACCCGGCACCCACCCACCTTCCCACCCACCAATCAGTTGATGGACTGATCAACTAACCAATCAATGCATCCGTCAGCCAACCTTAAGCATACATGAAATGATGGTGTCTAAAATTAGCAACAGGTCTTCTCATTTCGTGTAAGACAAACAAGGAGAAAGGAAATTTGTAAGCCTTACAAGGTCCAACAAAGTCCATTGAAAACAACAGTAAAGAAACAAACCATCCATCACCAATAAATCTTTCACTGAAAGACTTCTCTTCAATGCAACTGGACTGTAAAAAAGGTCCACAGCTATGCAGAAATCCAGCCCAATGGAAAGCAGGCGCATTTTGTGTGTGTGTGTGTGGAGACATTTAGGCTTTACTTCAATTTTCGTTTGGTTTGCTCAGACCATGTGAGCTTGGCTTTAAGTTAACACAAAACAAAACATCAATGAATGAACCTGAGAATCTCTGTCCAGAAGTCTCTCAAGATCGGGGAGCATTAGGTAGGAGATTCTCTTTAGTTTTTCCCCATAATCCTGGAATACATTTCGGATCTGAAACAATCAAAATGTCAAGACATTGAAGTTATGGTTCATGACAGCACTGGATCTTGTTCTAGATTTTAATGCTGTCTGTTTGTTAATGATTCTATTATTGCTTTAGTTATTACGATGTCCTGCACAATTTTAACAAACAATTTTAGCCAGTCTCCTCAAAGACTGCACAACCCTATGCTTCAGAGGTAATGCAAGAAATATGAAATATCAAGTTAGCAATAAGGGCCATCTCATGATGCGAGGCAGGAGAGACAAGAGAGAGCGGGAAGTTTTGGGCAGCTCACCAAGTTCATGCGCTCCTCCTCTATCATTTTCAAATTTCCATCCAAATGACCTATCCACGCCTGATGCTGTGGACTGTGTTGCTCTACCTCCTTCCACAGTGACACCAAATCGTCCAGGCTGTAGGTCAACAGGTCCTATGGCACAGGTCAACCATTATTATTAGATCACTGATGCCAGCCTCCCCCAGCCCCCCACCTTCCCCCCACCAGTGTGCAGAAATATATGACGTGGCCTATGGGGATACTATGAAGAGGAAGAACAAAAAAGGATATCTTCAAATAACTGCTGCACACACATAAGAGTAAACAAAATGCGATGAAAATGTATGTAATCAGCATGTAGCAACGGCAGATGAACCGTCTTGGCTGAAATAGTTAAAGGCCAACCAAATGCAAAATGTTCATTTAATGAGTGAGTTTACATGAATGTAAGATGGTTGCCAGATCCTAATTCCTAAAATATGAGACAATAACTCTCTGGTATTCATGATATGCAGCCCGCCATACATAAAAACTTTCACCTAGGCGCAGAAAGAGATGTAGACAATGCCATCCCTTTAGCACATTGATACGAGTCATCGGCATTTGTTTCAAGCTCTACCATTGGCTGTAGTCTTGAGGAAGTAAGTGTATCCAGAGCTCTGACATGTTTCTATGCATGCAAGTATTTTTATGTTTGTACCTCAAAAATAGAACAGGGGCTATTTGTTACAATTTTGAAAAATCCCATCCTGTAACAAATTAATTCAGCCATCTAAATAATAACTTTTGGAGGTGAGAGGGATGGCTTTTGAAAAAATCTAAGAAGCTACTTTGGCTACGAATACAAAGGGAATAATGTTAAGGTTTCAGTGACAGCAGTGGTAGAAGATTTCCAGGTAGACAGATGAGGGAGAGAGAGAGAGAGAGATGCACACATACCTCGTCTTTTTCAATGCAGGCCAGCATGTGAACAATTTTCATGCTCCCATCAGCCAGCATTTGCAGTGTTTCTTTACTCACTTGACTTATTTTTGGCTCTGTTTCCTGAAACAAAGGCCATTGAATTTACATTGCATTTTTACCCATCTGAACAGAAACAGTCACCAATGTCTGTGAGGTAACACTTGAACAATCCTATCTTTTAGAATCCTGATTACTCAAGCAATTACACCTTTAGTGCATTCATTTACTTTTGTAACACTCTGCAGTGATGAGGTTTTAGTACTTTAATTAGTTTGAATTTATGATACACTGTTAATGTTGTCTCACTACAAGGATAACACATATTTCTTTAAAACTAACTACAAAGCACATGGTTTCTTTTCTCCATTCCCAGTTCATAGTGTTACAAGTGTTCTCAGGGAAGACATTAAGGTAGCTTGGAACAGCCAAAATAAATGATTGTTATATCACATCAACAAAGACAAGTACTTAAAAATAATAATACTTACGATACTTATGAGTGACAGTTCTTGGTACATGTCTTCAAGTCCAGCCTCATGTCTGCAATACAGAGTTGAAAGAATCCTATTGCAAGTACACACAACAATAGAATATTTCTTCTGGTCCAGAGTACCGATATTACTATGAGTATCTTTTAAAATGACAAGATTAGTTAATGCACTTTTTACAAATTCTGGCTTATACACAAAGTAGAAAAGATCCATATCTGTGTCATCTTTAGATTCCCATGAAACCTACTGCTCCTTATTTTGCTCCTACTCTTACTCATCATCAATGTCATCTAAAAAGAGTTTTCAGATCTTACCTTTCCCTTCTGCTTGCTGTTATCCTTTCAATTATATCTGATCCTTGTTTAGCTGGAACTGAAAAAGATTCACATCTTTCTTTTAAAAGCTTCCAAACCAGCAACTTGTGTTTGTGTTATATAAGAATAAATATTGAAGAGTTATCAATAAATAATAAAATCAAAGTATTGAAAAGCACATCACTTTCAAGAGGTTACGTACCAACAATGTCAGGAAGGCCACGGACATCTTTCCCTGCTTCAAATTTGTCTGAAATCCCAAACTGTCTATGCACAAATTCCCTGTATTCTCTGAAAGAAGTAAATTAATAAAAATGTTCATTACAAAATCTCATTATGATCATAATTTGATTAAGTCATCATATTATTCAAGCAAAGAGAACTGTGATGAATCTTTCAAAAATGTATATATTTTATAAACAATAGCTTTATTGCTTGAAAAACAATTCAACAGCAATAAAAAGTGCTTCAAGTTAGTTACTACATTTGTAAACATTGCTAATTCTTTGCACAGCAAAGGTTAATTTTCAACACCGATTCATGAAATATAAAAATGGAAAACAGATCTGAGATAAACGAAAAGGTATATAATTACTGTTTACTTGCAAAACTGCAAATGGAAATATGATATAATAAACAAAACTTGGAATTGATGACTGAACACAGAAAATGAAATATCTTATTGTTATAAAAGAAACTTACTTGTAAAGAATCGGGTTTTCTGTGTACGGGTCATTTGGAAAGGCTTCCGACCAAGTCTTCTGGCGTTTTGTCAAGATTCCATGTGCTGTGTCTTCTCGTGTGAGGCGAAACACAGGGGCTGACGCTGGCAAATTGTGTGTTGATATTCTGACAATTTCTGGAAGATGCCTGTCTTGCGACACTACTTTATCTAAGCTCTTGCTAAGCTGTAGCTGTAAAACATAAAAATAACGATGCATGTAAATGAGAAATTTAGTTATTTTCCCACTCCGCGCGCACCCGAACACTCTCTCTCTCTCTCTCACACACACACAGTAGCACTTCCAAAGGCATTAATATTTTGATAAAAAGAGGGGAGAAAAAATAAAGGAGAGGTTCAAGCGTCATACTTTCTTCAACTTCAATTCTTGCCTTTTCGACATTTTCAACGTACCTGTGCATCAAACATCTGTCGATATATTTTTCCACTAGGGACGACTCGTACTGATTTAGTCTCAGGCATTCTTATTCCGATCTTTAAAATTAGTTTTCAATGAATCTACTATTTCTTATGTATCACATAACAACAGATTACACTGCTTGTTACTGTAAGTTTCTTTCACCTAGCGTCCCAATCCTCCTGCAGTGCGCCATTTTGAACGCCATTATTACTGTTTCTTAGAAACCTCGTTGTTATCGCTTTATCTCGCGAGAAGACAAAATGAAACATGGCGGCAAACACAGTCGAAGAACTCGTCAATTCTCTGATAACTTCAGCTGATAACTTTTCCACACTAGAAAGATTAAAAACATTACTATCGTCGATTCCTCCGTCGGAGCTAAGACAAATTGTGCCCAATGTGTCCATTGCTCCAATATTCAACTGTTTAGAAACAAATAATGAGTAAGTTTGTACTTTCGCTCTTGTACGTAGTTCGAAGTTTCGGCGAGACTGAGCTGTAAGAGAAGACTGTGACTGTGAGAGTGACGATGCAGAATTCGATCATCATGATAATTTAGTCGCCGGATTATCACGCATGTGTATTTCATAACCGAGTTTCAGACTTTTTAAAGTAAAAGAAAAGTCGTAAAATTCTATAAAAGGAAAGGTTTAGGCTACGCTTTTAAAAGTTACATATTAAATCTTGCAGTCTTGAACTTGAAGTGTGCTGTGAAGTTCTGGACAGACTACTTACGTCCCTTAACTCAGATTTGGTGGTCGAAAACTTGAGAGATCATTTTCATCAGTGGCTTCAGCATGGCAAGCAAAGTGCTCAGCTTCTATGTCTTTCCCAGGTGAATGATACTAGCTCTTTGGAAACTACGGACTAAATATGTATGTTCACTTTGTGATAGTCAATGGGACTGAGGTAACTAAATTTGATTTAATGCTCAGTGTTGGTTTGATCTTATATAATTTAACTATTTTCTAGGCTCTTCATCAGAAATTTTTGTTCTCTCAGCTGTCTGCTGTTCAGTGAAAGGTATTTAATATATAATGATACTAATGTAATAATGTAACACTTTCCACAAATTCCACAGACAACATTAAACATCTGTAGACAAATTACATGCATAATATGGTTTTAACAGAAAAATAAATGATCAGATGTGCATTGCTTGCAATTGAGAAAGGCTCTTTTGACATGGAGAGGGTAGCTAATTACACTGTTTCACTGCTGCATTTCATGAAGCGAAGACAAAAGACTGTGGAAGGTAATTTGCCACAAGATTCCCTAAGGAAGATTTCCTCAGCACAGAAGGAGGATTTCTCAACTATAGACAATGCACACCTGCATTTCTGAATTAGCTGTTGAGGTGTTTCTTGCATTGGTATATCATTTCAGCTTTCCCGAGTAAGTGGAGAGTCACCGGGGATTTTGAGCCAGTGCCAAGAGTTGCTTGTCGCAGTAGCTGAACAGCTGCAGCATGAGAGCCTGGAGGTGGCCCGCGCAGCACACAATATCCTTGTCAACTTAGGTAGTGATCTAACCTCTCATTGTCTCTCAAATGTTGTGGTGTCTGCTGTGCAAACTTTCAAGTATTAAGGTCTTGGAGTTATTGCATCATTTGTCAGCATAGTCGCCACTGTCACTAATATCTCAGTTGGTGCTAAAGGTGTTGAATTATTTTCTGCTTAGCTTCATTTGACCATCCCATAATTTTTGGAATGTTTTTGAAGTGTCACGTACATAAAGCTTTTTACAGGAGCCTCTACCAATGGATTGGAGGCTATCTTTGGCGGTGCAGTACTGGACATGCTACAGAATGTCATGTCAAAAAGTGACACAGTCCGATACAGGGTGTATCAGGTCTGTCTGATACTTTGAAATATACTTTGTTTGATCAGTGCTATGCATTCAACAGCAGCAAGGATTGTATTATCATTTTAAGTTCATTCAAGTGTATGCATTTCCACTTTATTTCATTTACCCCTGCTGCAACGCTTCTGTGGCACGAAACTTCATGTCATGTAAAGGCATAATTCAAGCATGTTGTGAAATATCTGTATTTGATGAGTAAGATTTGTATTTTCCACATCATGTTCTTGTTTGGGATTCTTTTGGTATTTTCTGTCGTAAATTGTTGTTTATCTTTAAAGGAAAGAAACTGCAAGGTTCTTTATGTTTGATGCCCCCATTAATCTATCCTTAAGTGCACTCTGGCTAACAGACTGATTACATGAGAAATTAGCTAACGGAACATGGCTCTATTTTGATTTCTGACAGGCATGTGCTCACATCGGGTATGGTTGGTTAAGACCAGAATAGTTAAGTGGCCTGCACTGGTTGTGTTAAATCTGTTTAAAAAAGCTGTGATTTGCTTTCTCATCTGAGACATTCTCTGTTTTCTGATGTGAAACGTTCGGACCCATAACTATAATTGAAAGCTGTTTTAAAATAATTTTTTCTTTCCCATTTTGTTTTTGTTCCATTAGATGTTATATTTTTTAATTTGCTAAAAGCCTGTATTAGTGTCTTAGTAATAATCCTAAAATACGCTTATTTCAGTTTTTGTCCTTATTAATTTATGTATTTATATGCTTTGTGGTTGTAATAGCTAGCCGTTGAGCTGAGCAATACTTCCAGCGAGGCATTTCAGCGTGTTGTCGACAGTGGACTTCTTTTAAAGCTGGTAAATGAGATCTACATGGAGGACATCGTGCTTCAGCTGAACTGTCTTGAACTGCTCTCTGACCTGGCCCAGTCCAGGCAGGGGTTGACCTACATGGATCAGATGGGCGTGGTGCACAAACTTGAAGAAATGATGTCTACTGCAGAAACCAGCCCAATGGGAGTTTTCCTTTTGCAAGGTAATATTGGTTGTGTATGTGGCAAGTAATGGGGTGGGGGCTTGAGCCCGAATGTTTTTGGAGATTTTCACAAAAATCAGGCAGCGATCACCTTGTTAGTTTTCTCCGTTCTTGACAGGTATTTATGTTGTTGTAGTCCTGGTTAATGAGCAGACTATTTTAATCACACCCCTAGACATACAACACAGTAATACCACAACGCTTTCCAGGCACTCCATTTTCCTTTTATCTTTCTTTTCCCCCAACTGCCTGTAATCTTTGTCTTCCCACCTACACTCAGCATGAGATAGCCTTCAATGATGACTTGACGTTAAACAGTAAGCCGAAAAAATTGAATGACTTTGTAAGCTATCCCTTTCAGTTAGTAACTTTGTTGTCAAATCCGGTCAGAGACTTCACTGGCAGCACTGTAATACTTTTTGTCCCATTTTTCATGTTGTGTGCTTCTATGTGATGGCTTGTTTTGCAAACCCCATAAAACCCTATTGTTCCCTAAAAGTGTCATGTACTGCACCAAAAATGTATCCCCCAGTAACTTTGTAAAACGATTAAGTCTGCCATATTTGTGACCTCTTTATGTTTTACACAGGTCTGATGAAATTTTTTGGTGGCCTGGCACGGTTTCATCCTAAGGAGGTGCTGAACAGTTTTCAGACTTTTGCTGGGCTCATGTTTTCAGCTGTCAGTGGATCGGACCCTAGCATAATGGGTCTGGCCATAGATACCGTTGGCTTCATTGGGAGCACTGCAGAAGGGAAATTAGCACTTCATAAACAAGGTTAGGAGAAAAAAAAATTAAGCTTCATAGTGTATAATGCTTTCTATTGACTTTAATGAAAACATTGCATGATTCTTTGATTTAATATGTCTGTGCATTAAGAGAATAAATTAAGCTAAAATCTACAAGGCACTTGCTATGGATTTTTTTCTAGTTTCCAATACGTTAAAGAGAAACTGGTTCCATGATGCTTGCTTTTTTATGGGCCCATAAAATGCTTGCAGGAAATAAAATGACGGACTGCATCGTCAATCTTGGAAGAATAATGAAAGATGCTCCCAGTGACACGCGTGTTCGATCTTTGGAGGCAGTGGCCAATTTGATGAAACTACCGGTACAGCTTCTTTGCATCTTTAACACTACATACTTCTTCGACAGCCTCACTGATCTAATGTCAGCTTTCAAGGAGGCTGAAGGTTCTCATCCCTGCCGAGTCATACCTAAAACTTAAAAATTGTCAATCTAGTAACTGCCCTGCCAGATGCCTGGCACTATAGGGAACAGTACTAGGACTTTTTGGCCCGGTGTCAATATAACGTTAACAACACCATCTTTGGGATCGTTTGTTAACCAAGAAAGAAGCCACCAAAAATAACTAATAGGATTACATTTTGAAGTAGTTTTAAATTTGCTCGGGAAATCTTTCTCTTTTACTTGTTCATCCTGTTTTTTTTTCTTTTTCTAAACATTTTATAAAGAATATGTTAGAAATGTCAGACACTGATTCCCAAGTTAATATTTTGCTAATTGTATTGATTTCTTCAGCATATTAACAATATGTAGACTTTTCTTCTTCATCCAACTGATCTTAGCTAAGCTTTTTGCCCTCTTACTTTCACGTCTTTTAATGTTGCAGGTTGCAGACCAAACCCATGAGCTTTTGCAGATCACAGAAGGCTGGTTTGGTAACCTGTGCGCCAACCCCTTCGATGTAGTCTGGTCCATTGCCAAGCAGCCGTTTCTTGACCTGCAGCTGGCAGGTCTGCGCGTCCTGCGGAGTCTGGCGCTTCTCCCCTGGGGTCAGCAGCTGATGAAGAATGCCGCGGGCTTCAAAGAACACCTGCTGGATCGCAGCACCGCTGCCACCAAGGAAGCAAAGGAAGCAAAGTTTGAGATCGTGAGGAACCTGGTTGAATCTCCTACGGTGGCTGAAATTTTCGGTGCACCCATCTATGTGCAGTTGAGGGAATTCTTCGAACAGGGCCCTTTCCACATCCGAGTTCAGGCTGAAGTGGCATTTGAGGAGACGTAAAGCATTGACCCATACAGAGGTTCTTCAGTCCTGCTTGCCTGTTTATTGTCTTGATATTGTCAAATGTGTGAAATTTTAAAGAGTATCATGAATGCAGTAGCCGTGAGAATGATTATGAGTTACTTCAGCTGTGGCAGATTTTACACGACAAGACTATCATACAAAAATCAGTGTGTCGGACTTGAGTATATTTTCGTATAAGGTTTCATTACTGCTCTTCATGTTACATGCATGTTTTGCGTATGTGCTGCTAGTCCTAAAGATTAAACTACTGCAAATCTACTTATTGCTGGTTTTGTTTTTTATAAACATATTACTTATCCGACTATGTATGTCTGTGTGCATGCTTTAAGCATACTGGATGATGAAATACAGGCTTTGACTTATGAATAGTGTCATAGGTGGTAATTACAACGTCTTTGACGGCCTTCGTAGTCCACTGCGTTTATAGCCCCGAACGCGGACTTTCAAGAAAAAAGCGAATAGGCTGTCTACCCATTCGGATTGGTGGGCTGTAGCCGAGAGGGTTGTTCACCCTCACCTCCCGCCCGGCCACTGGTCAGGGTGACGGTTTAACCGGGGGAGGGGGGCGGGTTACCCTCGGCTCTTCCCCCCCCCCCTGTTGAATTTGATCATCCCATAATTCACAGTGTCAGTAACCTTTCTATCCTTTCCTGCCTTCCCATTTTCCATTTTTTTTCAAATCTCAGACAAAGCAGATAAACTGCTGTAAACATTTGCAATCAAGGAAACCACAAAGTCGTGAGGCCCGAACATAGCCTTGGTGACTACATAACGAAAACAACAGTGGCCTCACTTGCCACCGGCCCCCCTCCCCACCCCGCCCAGAGAAAAAACGTCGGGCGACTGATAACAAAACGTTTCAGTAGAGCAGCAGCATTGTTACTGACGCAGAAACATTCGGAAAATCCGTCATGTAAACGAGGTTCGCATCCCCCTGTGTTCCTTCTTCATTCCTTTTTGTCTTTGCTGCACATTTCGTTCTCAGTCATTGTCTGTAGTGTGCCGTGCATAAGGACGCGTGCACACAAATCTGGAACAAAACACCCTTGGTACAGCACTAAGCTCGCGTCATATGGTATTCTTTTGCTGTTACCGCCTTAAGGAAGTCAGACATCGTGCTTCTAACTTCACAAGGAGCATCGCTGGTGACTGAACACAAAAGCAGAGGCACTTTTACTTCTACCCCCCACCCCACCCTCGTTCCTCGTGTGTGTGTGTGTGTGCGTGTCTGGTGCTCACGCTATCCAAAATATACAAGAAAAAAACAAGTGACTGCCGCTTGGAGGAAAAACCTTTCTTAAATTTAAAACAAGGGAACTGGATCAAGCTAAGACATGACAAAGACAAAGGCGCTTCTCTCTCCACCCCGCCCCCTCTCCACCCCCACCCTTCCCTACCCACCTGGCGATTGGCTGCCCCTCTTTTTAACCCTTCTTACTCACTGTCCCTTAGTCATTTTCCTGCCGTCCAGCCCATGCGCGACATCTACTGAAGCTAAGCCTTTTTCTTCTGGTTTCGTTGTTGTCGTTTTTTTTTTTTGTCGTCCTGATGAAGGGGTAGTGCCCCGGCTCACGCTATCCTTCACCAAGTGCGTTTCTGGGGGCGGATGAGTAATTGCATAATTAGTGGAGTGCAAACAACAGTAGTGCACCATGACAGGCTTGAGACAAGGTAGGGGGGAAGTGGGGTGGAGATGGACATACAGACTAAAAAACTCGGTGTCGTGGCAGTGGGTATCGACGTGCACTTTGCGGGCTTCGATTCCTGTCACCCCTGGCCATGTTTCATTGTGCCATTATCACCTGGCAGTTAATTGTTCACGCCCATCAACAGTGAACAAGTTACCGTTAACGAAACGGTCACAAACCACAAGAGGTTTAGCTCTGCGCTGGGCAAAGCAGTTGTCTTTTCAGAGGAATTTCCTTTAGCTAAACTTCAGCAAAGTCTGCGGATTTAGAGGGCTTATGCACTTGGCCCTAAGCTGGGGATGGCACCACGTCCACTTCAGACTACGGTACTAACTATCGTAATATTTTCATTCCAAACTTTATTTCCGTTCTTCAAGTTGACAGGTAATCGCTTGACTGCGTTAGCCGGGAGCTTCACATCAGTAATGAAATAATTTGAAAAGATGAAAGAAGCTCGGAAGTAAACCACAAAACTAAACGTCTTGTCTGCCGGGACGACACTTTGCGTCGTGCGGCGGGCTCCCGTAGGCAAGATTGTCTTTGCGTCTAAAATGCGCCTCTGGCATGGCTAGCTGCTGTCTTACCCTCCTGTTTATTTCCAGCGGCACTTTGAGTATGTATCTCTATGCTATCAGTCTCACCTTTCCTTAATTCACAAAAATGGTCTGCGATTTATATGACCGGTGAAAAAGTTAACAAATGCATCAATAAATGCAAGTATGTTGCGCTTAGCGGCCTATATAGCTTAATAAGAGAATGGAAGTTCGCGGACATGAGCAGTAACGCCACATTTACAAATATCAAATTTGTTATCACCCCGCCCCACAGACGGCGTCAGGAAGACGCGGGGCCTAGGGCTGACCATGACCGCGCGGTGCCAGAGCATATTCATCTCGACTGATGTGCTACCGCAGACACTGATTATTTCTAGACTAGATCAACTTACGCGACCTGGCGCACGAATTTATTTTGTTCATTATTCATAAAATTTTTGTACAAAAGACATACTAGTATAACACTACGGAATTTGAGTTTGAAGAAGGATTTTAAACGGAGCTTGTATCAGCATTTCCAGTTTACCGTTGAAAACAGGTTGACAAACTCATAAGGACGACCTCATGCCTGAAGCGCGGGGCACCCTCAAGAGCGGGGCCTGGGGGGGGGGGTCCCCCCACTTGTTACCCCCTAACGCCGCTCCTGTCCCACCCTCACCCCCTCCAACTTATCAGGAGAGGATTCTGAGACATCCTATAATAGCCACAGACGGTGGCACTTCCTGAACATAAAAAATGCTCCACACTCCGACATTAATTCGCGCGGTAATCAAGCCGTTATTTCTGGAGATATTAGGATGACAGATTATAGCTTGTGAAAATGAATTGGACACAGCGGAAAAATTGATGTCGTGTTCTGCTCAGATGTAGTATGGCGGTGTACTGCTTATTAATTTGATTAACACCATGTACTGCGGTTGTCCGCCACATGAACTTTGCAATCATATTATTAAGACACACATCGTTATTGTTATTACAAAGGTTAGTTACAGTCGGCACGTTTGCACAGAGGTGGTACCGGGATACCGGAAATTGAAGCGCCACGAGGAATGTAATAGGACAGCGACACACTTTACAACTCAGGCAGAAATTCCGTGCTGTTGTGGTACATCCCTTGCAGTGCCTCAACGTCTAGCACCCAACTTATTTCGTCTACAATCCTTTATTAAACCATACCAGATTCTTCCGCGTGACAAAGGAGATCCCATGTGCTGGCAGAGCTGTAAAAAAAAAGTTCTCATTTACAACATATCACATAAGGCCTTTATAAGACCAGCACGACCTTGTCACGACATGCTGGCTACCGAGAATTTGTGAAATCGTGGATACTGTGGTTTGACAGTTTGACATATGTCTAGGAGTAGGTACGAGAGAAGTATAACTTCAGCTCGTTAACAACGGTAGCTATTATAAAAGAACCGCTCGAGTAGTCTATCAAACCGTTATGGACGAAAAGACAGCCTCTCGTCACGATGGGCTAACGCCTTCACCTGCGAACAACAGAACAGTGAGTTTTTGATTTTTGTGGATCATCTTTCACTAGTGGATCAATTTACTTTTTCAAAAAGTCAGTAACGATTGTAAGAAAAAGAGAAATAGGTTTTCCACGCAGTAATGAATATTTTGTGCCTCGTTTGGTGAAATTTATTCTATTCAGGTTAAAATACAAGTGAAAAAAAATCGATCTTGAAAGATAGTAGAGAACCGCAGCCAGGTGTAGTGCTTAGTAAGGTTTTTGTAAACAATAGTTCACGACAGATTATGATGACTAAATTGTGTTTGGGTTATGAATGTGATGGAAATGATTGTTTCGGACTGTTCTGAATATCATTCGTCTTTAATATCCAACAAACGCTGATGACGCAGTACGTTCTATTTTTTTTCTCTCCGTTCGTCAGCTCGATCTGTTCTCTTGTCTCTCGAAGATCGAGTCTTTTTTACTTTCTCTCTGCTTATCACAAGAAGAGTTTGTGTGTGCGAGCGTGCGTGCGTGCGTGCGTGCGTGCGTGCGTGCGTGCGTGCGCGCGTGCTGGCAAGCTCGCACGTGTATGTTTTGTCCTTTGTATTACTTTCGCTGCGGACGGGAAACATCAGCAAAAAGCAAAAACAGCCAACCCCCTCCCCCAAATACAAACCGCAGAACAAGAGCAGAACGAAAGCACACACGTACACGCATGCAGCTTGCTTAAAAAATGACCTCTATTCCTATTCATGCCCACCGTCACCATTTCAATGACTTTAACTCCAGTGCAGGGCGTGTTGTGTCGCATCTGCTTCAAAATAATCAAGGGACATTTCCTGCACCCAGGCACTGATCCAGGCAATGTCTTACTTTGAGTACACTCCCTTCACAGTAAGGAGTGGTGGTCACCCCGCTGGGATCTGAACCTCAGCATCCAACAAGCAAAGTACCCCTACAGAAGCGCGGTTTCAGCCAGTGACAAACCTTAGGACATTCTCTCCAGCCAGGGGCGTTGTCAGAGTCTATCTTCCCCGAGTTTGTCATGCAGGACCTGGTCCTGTCTTGACAAACGTGTCCCATCAGGTGTGTCCGTGATGACCATCCAGTTCAAAGCTGACCCACACAAGTGAGATTTGCATCATGTGGAAAGAAGACTATATGAGTTGATGCTTTTAGTTCAAGTTTTGGCTCCATAACGATGGTTTGCAGCACTACAATACGAAGTCAAAAGCCGACAGCTTCTGTGAGGCTGAAATCATCATTCCTCTGTTTCAGTGAAAGCTTTTTCATTCTTCTGTTCGTTTTCATCAAAAATATTGTACTTTGCTTGAATAAAAGTTCGCGACTTTTTAGATCCGTGTTCTTTTATTCACTCTTTGAAAAGAAAGGGAAAACTCCTACTCATTCCTGCCCACAGTCCCATTTTTGAGACTTCTACATTTTGTGCTCTACTTGACACATTTCTAAGTTTTAATGAAAAATCTAGCTACACATGTTCACTGTGGAACAATTCCCAAAGGTTACAGGTGTGGTTATGTTAGGGGCATTAAATGGAAGCCCGCCAAAATCAATGCTCTCATTTACCTGCAAAAGGTGATGATTGTAACCAGGGGTGGATCATGGTTCTCTTGGCAAGAAAACGATACAAGTCAGTATACACCTGAGCGGCAGTAAGAACAGGTCAAATGTAACTTGCCCATTTCTAATTGCCGACACAAAGCCATACTACAACGTCGACCTCTCTCTCTGCCAACGTCGACCTCTCCTTGCCACCCCCATAATCCGAACAACTATTTCAAAGTGAGTTGTTAAACCGTCTCCAGGGTGGGGTCTTCTGTTTGTCCATTATCCATACATCTGCCCATCTACCCATCCGCACGTAAGGATGGCTAATTTTAGAGGGTCAGTGCTTCCACTTCGCGGTGATTTCGCACTGTGAGGGAGCGGGGTCTTGTTGCTAAGCTACGCACTGAAACTTCATCAGACTGATAGGGGTTGATAATATTCATGGGATGGCCACCAAATAATCCTTGGGCACTCCTGCATTCAAAATAGCAACCTTCGATACACAATTCCGCCCGTTTGCCAACCGTACCATCCCCAGTTGTCATCATTTCTAATTTTCCAACAGGCGCATTCCTGGATACGTGCCTGCAATCCCAGACTCCTGAGGCTAAGGTCGCGAATTCTGGTGTTGGTCGCAGTGGCAATGTTGCTGTTCGTCTCCATTTTCCGCCCCGTCTATCGCCCGCCTGAAGCGTGGGATTTGATCTCGAGGTGGGAGGCCTCTGTCCCGAACCTCACCAGCTCTCACGTCGACGAGAAGGTGGACGAACTCGTGCAAAGGTACAAGGTCGAGCTGAACCGCTCGCTCACCAAAGATCTGTCGCCATGGGAAATTGCTTCCGGTTGGGTCACCTCTCGCCAACTGATACCCGAACCTACACCCCTGTTAGGTAAGCAGCCTCGCCTACTCGCGTGCAAGAGCTGTGAACAGCCGTACGTCTACAAGTGCTCAAAAATAAGTACAGTCCTCAGTTCGATGCGAAAATCCAGTGGCGACGAGAAGACATTTTAGCACCTCGGATCTCAAGCTTTGGTAGAAGCGTAAAGGGTGCACAGAGTTGTTTTGGCTACCTAAATGTTCATCCAGCACATTTTACCCCAAGCAGTCCGACCTTAAACCACAGATACCTCATGTGCTGGCAATTTGTAAAATAACCCCATAAAAATAGAATAAATATAGGCTTGCTGGAGGTCAGTTGCACTTGTTGCCTTATGCATTACGCATGTACCAATTATGTAAGGGAACATCCTGACCAGGAAGTGACGTCCGGTTCAGACTGCTGTGTTTCTCTCGTCCAGGAGCAGTTCTGGATGCACTGGCCAGGGCAGATGTTACGCTAGCCAACGCCAGCTCGCGAGGCACACAGCTTAAGCTAGACTTGGTTCTAGAGGGTTCGCAGTTGGCCGCCTTCAAACCCATGTTGTGAGGAATTGTAACATTTTGACAGACAGACAGACAGACAGACAGACAGACAGACAGGACCGGACCGGACCAGACAGAGACAGACACACAGACAGACAGGACCGGACCCGACAGACAGACAGACAGACAGACAAAGCATGCGCGTGTCTGTGTGCCCGTGCGTGTGTACGTTCGTGAGTTCACGTGTGGTGACAAAAACTGACGTGCTTGCAGCTATGAGAGAAGTACGGTTTTACCTCATGGCGGTACAACTGGAAGAGACAGGCACAACGGAGAAATTGCGTCTTTTCATCTCTCCAGGTGGGATTTACCTTGTGGCCTCTTTCCTTCCTCCCATTTCTTCCCTCCGATCATCCCTGAGCTTAGTGGTCTGGAAAAGGTCATGAAATCAGTCCAGAAAGGTCTCTCTTATAGTCTCTGCACAAAACGTGCATTTGCGCAAAGTAGAAACATATGTCTCTGGTAAATGCCAAAATGTCGAGATGTACGCAGGTTTCCTCTTTGCGTAAACCTACGGTTTTGCACATTTTCGCATATTTTCGCACAGCGTAGATGATCTGATATTAATCGTTCAAGAAAACGTCGATTGCTAACAAAGTTCAATGCTTATATTTGTTTTAAAAGTAGAAAAGTAGTTATTCCTCACGTGACTATACGCAGTTGATACCTTACATTCTGTCAGACAAAAGAAGCAAAGTCACTAACCATGTGTTAAGTATTTTGTTATTTTCCACAGGATTTTGAATCTCAGGCGGGTCCCTATAGCCGTAGGACGGAGGCTCAATCTTCTTGATGAGATCAGGCCTGTAGCGACTCACACGCTGTTAGAGACTTTCTATGTAAAAGGTTAGTAAAGCATTTAGCGCTAGATTGCTGCTCTTTTCCGGGCTACATATACAGTCTTATACTGAACTGCTAAATACGACCCAAAAACGAAGTTGTCACGATATATGAACACAAATTCCCGCTACGCGATGCTTGCTGTTGTCGATATAATCGGTTACGGAGTCGTGTTCGATCCCAAAAGAGGCTGACATGAAATGTTCCAAATGTGTGATCTTTATTTCTCTCTTTTTTTAAAAAAATATTTTTAATCCTACCAGCACATGGGATCTTTCTTGTCTCGTAGAGGGGTCTGATGCGGTTTAGTAAAAGACTGTATACATTTTTGTTAGGGAATCTGCCTTTCTCTCCTTGTATACACATTCGATCGTCGCACCTTGCAAGGGGTGAGTACCCGGCTTAGACAAAAATAAAGCCGCGAATGACGGGGTTGAAATCAATCAAATTTGGTATGATCAAATGCATAGGTTTGTTTGCACATACCCAGGGTTGACGTTTGTTTGGATGTGACCTTAAAGACCGCAGTAGGTGAACGTGGGTAGATTTGTCTTGTGCACTTAATTATGTGTGCAAATTATCCGTCATGATATTACGTAATACTGGGCCTGCACTCTGCTCAGAATCCCAAGGCGTCAGGCGACAGCTAAAAGAACTTGAAGTATATGTATAAATACACGCATGATCTTTGATTACGGAGCGGAACCTTAATCCTATTTGTCTATTTGGTTACGTTCCTATCTTGTCACGTCGAAAGGTTTCTGATAGTAGCAACTATATATAGCATTGTACGGAAGTTCAAGAGCTTTAGCGATGCAGCGTTAGTAAATCTTTAGTTTGAAATACCCAAACTACGCTATGTTGCAAGGGGGGGGGGGGGAGAGATACATCAGGGAACAACAATTCCATGCTGTGAAAGGACTTTAAAAAACAACTTTAAGATATTTTTAAAAGTCGTGAATCTGCCAGGCATATATGTAGTTTGAGAGTTTAAGTATATTGATTTAGATTATGAAAGACATTTTTTTCCTCGAGTGTGTCCCCAATAGTGTTAATGACGTCTGCTGTAGGAACGTTTGTTTTACACGTGAAATCGGAAGAGTTGTTTTGATCAACTAGGGAACGCACAGAATTGTTTTCTGAACAATGTCCTATACCGATGACTCGCTATGAGGGCCTGTAAAAGTATTTCGTTAAAATACCCCGCTCAGTGAATCCCCGAAAAAAAGAACTTCGTGGAGAATGCAGTTTTGAAAAACTGTACTGGATTGACCAAATGATTTCGACAGCGTTAGACTACAGTTTCTTGTGGTTTTTTTATAACCTGCAATCACCCAAGGCAAGCAGGACGTGACACAGCACTATGTATTGAGCGCCATTTAGATCGCCTGAAACAATTCGTATGCGTCACGCCAAGAGCAGCCCATTTGCACGCCCAGCCCGGCAGCCTGTCAACGCTTGGATGATGTACATATTTCAGACCAAAGTTGTCGTTACGCTCAAGCAGGGCTTAATTGTACGATCGATTTGTTTAGAAGGTATTTTCAGACGATGCTCTTCATTTGTGGACAGATGTGCGTGCATTATGAGTGTAACGAAATTGAGAGTTGGTGTGTAAAACTAGCCTTGTTCACTCAGTTTGAACCAGAGGGTAGTGCACTTAGTTCAGGGAAGTAAATTTCGTGTTCTCCCAGAGAACAATACGTACTGGGGAAGGGGGAGGTTAACTAATCTCTATGCTGGTCCAAGGGTCAGGGACAGCAGGTGACAGCTTGATGACAAGCCGAGCACGATTGTAGCAGAAGTGACCGGGAGTTGAACTTGGGAATTCGAGAAACCTAAACAGTGCTCTGGCTGTCTGTCATCAGTTCATGAGTAAACATGCACGTGATGCTGTTTACAGGGAGAGAGAGGCACGTGGGGAGGATAGACCACGTGATGTAGAGGGCGCTGGAGTAGGCAAAATAAAAAGGGGGACTTGAGAGAGGAGAAAAACTTTTCAGACTGGGAGATTCAGATCAGATCAAGAGAGAGAAGGATACAGACGGAAGAAGCTTGTTCGGGCTTACGCCCAGCCATTAGGGCTTATGCTTGCTTGGTCATAGGACTTAGAAAGTTTTGACCATGAAGGCCCAAGGCAGGGGTTAGCAGGCAGAAGATCGGAGGGGCACAGTGGAGGATGGGGCACAGGGCTATCTTCTATATGCGCCTCCGCTGCAGCTGTACAAAGGAGCTATACTCTGGAAGAAGCCACAGCCTTTAGCGGCCAGGCAAAAGTTAGAAAATAGAGAAGAGCAGGCTTCAGTCTGTGTCATTAATAAGGTAGACAGTAGTGAGAGAGAAGAGGTCCTATAATAGCCACTAGATTATGGAACAGGTTGCACGAGAAGCCGGCCACCACCTGCAACGGTTTATGTTCAACAAATAAAGTTTGGGACGCGCACTATCATCTAGTTTGGCTTCTGTTCGATTGAATGAGAATGGATAGAATTGTTACAATGAGGGCATGTGTCATTGGTCTGTTTTATAGGACTGCAAGTGAATAATTTATTCATAGTTGTGTGGGGGGAAGTATGACGTGTAAAAACAACGTTTCATGTACTAAGTGACAGGAAGGAACAAAGACTTCCTGAATTTAATTATTGTCATGATCCGTGTAACATAATTCACAGATTGGACCAAATGTTACATTATCCCCTTTCTTTGGTGTTTGTCTCTTTCTTTGAAGATGGTAATGAGTGCTTCTATGGTAAATGCAGCCACTGTAACCCAGGCTCTGGAATTTGTGCGCGTGGCGAGTTACTGGAAGGGGCGATCATGTTGTGGCTGCCACCAACGGTAACTCTCAGCCAAGTGCGTCACCCATGGCGGCAGAGCTACAGGACGAACATTCTGAATAAGTAAGTTGCTGAAAGTTAGAGCGTATATACGCTGGGGGTTTTGTAGTTAAATATCACCAACGTACACAATCGCCAAGCAGCTTATGTTACGTTCTCTGGGGAAGACTTCGTTTTTGATTTTACGGAGACTTTTTTATGGTTTCTGATAACAGTTGTAGGTGTAGGAATATTGGTGAAATATAAAGACAAGTGTTGAGTGTAGCTTTTCGAGCTGTGAATCTTTCACAGCGAATTCAATCGTTAATTAACCAGAACAGATCCTGCACATTTACCTCTGGGCAGGTGTATTTTAACCTGGACTTCAGACTTGATATTATATGGATGTGAAGACTTTTATTTTACCTTCTGAAAAACCACGTAAGTTCGTTTGGTTTGGTTTGGGTGGGTGGGGATTGGTTGGTTGGTTGGTTGGTTGGTTGGTTGGTTGGTTGGTTGGTTGGTTGGTTGGTTGGTTGGTTGGTTGGTTGGTTGGTTGGTTGGTTGGTTGGTTGATTGGTTGGTGTTTGGGTTTGGGTGGGTGGTTAGGTGAAATGCAAAGGGGAAGTACCCAGATTAACTGGCATTGAAGAGGGAACGACATCCCAGACATCACGCGAGAGAGTGCACATGCGCATGCCGAGAATGTACAACTTCCAAATACGGGATTAGTGGCAAGCTCTAGTGGCAAGCACGCGTTACAGGTCCCCTCTCCCTCCCTCCCCCCAAACCCCCTTCATGTTACAGGAATAATACTGCACCAGCAGGAAAATACGTAAGTGATGTTGTACCCTGAAGTAAATGAAACCAAACAGCAACAGCCCCAGGTCAGTTTATGCTCCGTGTGTCCCGGTTTTTTTTCCATGGCACAAGCTAGCCGCAAGTTAATTCTCTTCGCCCTACCTGTTCTCTCCCGAAAATGCCCCCCCCC
>SMGT01014993.1:125477-141027 GCA_004794575.1 Lanistes nyassanus | reverse complement strand
CCCCCCCCCAGTCACCGAGAAAACAGTTTTCTTTGATAAAGTTATGGAGCAGTTTAACGAAATTGAGACCTGGCATGTAAAACTAGCATCGTTCACTCAGATTAAACCAGAGGGTATAGTTCGCTTAGTTGAAGGAAGTAACTTTCGTGCTCTCCCAGGGAACAATACGTACTGGGGAGGGGGGTTAACCAACCTCCTTGGTCCAAGAGTCAGGGACAGCATGGCGACAACCGATCACCAATGCATTAGTAATGTCCGGTCACTGGACTTGGAAACTCGAGATGCCTGTTTATAGTTTATGAGCGAATATGCACTTGATGCTGTTTATAAGGAGAGAGGCATGTTAGGAGGATAGACCATGTGATGTAGAGGGCGTTGGAGTAGGGAGAAATAAAAATGGGGACTCGAGGTATGAGTCTTTTTTTTTTTTAGGACAGAGAACCAGGAAAGAGAGAGGAAAACAGACGGGAGAAGCTTGCTCGGGCTTACGCCCAGCCCATAGGGCTATGCGTGCAATGGCCATGAGACTTAGAAAGTTTTGACCACGAAGGCCCAAGGCAGGAGTTAGCAGGTAGAAGACGGAGGGGCACAGTGGAGGGTGAGCCACAGGGCTGTCTTCTTCGTGCGCCTCTGCTCCAGCTGCACAACGGAGCTTTACTCTGGATGAAGCCACTGCCTTTAGCGGCCAGGCAAAGGTTAGAGTAGTAGAAGGGCAGGTTCAGTCTGAGTCAGCAATAGGGTAGACAGTAGAGATAGAGAAGAGGTCCAATAATAGCCACTAGACTAGGGAACTGGTTGTAGGGTTGCGCCGGCCACCATCCGCAACAGAATATTCTCAATAAATAAAGTTTGGGACGTGCACTCCTAGTTTGGCGTCTTCACGAGTGGATGAGCTAGGGTGCATGTAAGGAAAGGACGATGCTAAAGAAGTGTTACAGCAGTTAGTCTCTGTACAAATCTATATGTTTCTATCAACGTTGGTCATAAGTAATGCAGAGCTTGTATTCAGCACCTCTAGGTTCGTTGTCCCGCAAATTCATTGCAAAATAAACAAATTTCGGATTCTTGAAAGAGTGTCCTTTTGGGTTGATCTACCGGGCAGAATAGAGTATCTGTTCCATGCAGGTACAACAGGAATGGGAGCAACCCCTACAAGACCTACTGTGAACTGGTTCGCAGTCTGAATGTGTTTGTGCGTTACCACCATCTCCTCCTGGACCTAATGGACACAGCCATTTTTGATTTTCTCATTGGAAACAGGGACCGCCACCACCTGGAGTTCAACACGGCCACTACAGGCGGAATGGTGGTTATGCTGGACAATGGCAAAAGGTTAATCATCATCAAATCAGGTCGTCATTGTTTTCTATCATCGTCATTGTCCTCCTCCTCTCCCCCCACCCCCACCACCCACCCATCAAGTTCATCAGTTCATCACATAATCTCATTTTCATCATTGATTGATGACGTTTGATGGATTTCGTGCATTACGTCGCACAGGGATTGTATTGTTAACTTTTACATTCTGTTTTAGCTTTGGAAATCCTTATCACGATGAACTGACAATCATTGCTCCAATCAGAGACTGCTGCGTGTAAGTTGCTATGTGCGTCGTTATTGTACTTTTTAACAGTATTATATTTCTAACAGGCAACTGAAGGCATCGAACTGAAAAACCCATTATGTCCAGTTACTGTGTTTATGCTGAATAAAACACATCATTGAGGTATAAAAAATACAAAAAATGTGGATTTAAACCATATAAAACCTAAGGTAAAAAGGCACAGACATAACCTTGTGGATAGCGCACAGTAAATATCAAAATATTTGGAAATTGTGTCTTAATTTCTTCAGCGCTGTACGATTAAGAATGTTTCAGCTGTCTTAGCGACTAGTCTAAAAAGAAGAAAAGAAAAGATAAGATAAGAGTGTGTGTCCTTGTGGGGAGCATAGATGAATTTTATTGACGTAAATATTCAAGAAAAACAGGTGACTGCCGCTTGGAGGAAAAACCTTTCTTAAATTTAAAACAAGGGAACTGGACCAACCTAAGACATGACAAAGACAAAGACGAAGACAATCTACATGTTTCGGGGCACTACCCCTTCATCAGGACGACACAAAAACGACGAAAAAACGAAGGAAAAAAACCGAAAAAGAAGAAAAAGACTTAGTTTCAGTAGATGTGGCGTAAATATTTCCAGCTTAGAACATAAGCTTCTCTTTATCATTTAATTGCAGCAGTAAGATAGCGAGTCACACATGCTGCTGATCTCACTCAACACTCAAAAAACACACACAAAAAAAGAGGCTAGACCAGACCCTGCAGACACGTCTGTCCGATCCCTGCAGCTGGACATGACGATCGGAGGGAATGTCGGAAGTTCTCAATGAACGTTAATTGAATTTTACGAACCGATTGAATTAGAGATAAAGATGATAGACTGTATGAGGGCGGGATTCGATTGTTACGCCGATGTTCTCTCCTTCCAGGGTACGCATGTCGACGTGGGCCAGCCTGCAGCTGTTGCGAGGGGGCGTGCTGAGCAGGGTACTGAAAGAAATGCTCAAGTCAGACCCCGTCCACCCAGTGCTGACGGACAGCCACTTGTCTGCGCTGGACAGGCGCCTGGGGAAGATCTTGCAAGAGTTTGACGTTTGTATACAGAAATCTGGCCTGGACAAGGTTGTGGTCGAAGACGGCCTTCCGTGAAGGGGAGGCCGGACTGCTGTTGAAGTGTTTTGATAACGACGATAAGACCCCTGCCAACACCATCATCAACCGTTCCGAACAGTTAAGGCCTTCCACTTGTATCACCTCAAAACATATCTCGCTGCACGAGGGCAGTGTTTGTCCATCCGGTTTTCACGACTGCAACTTCTGATTGGAACCAAGTGGGCGCTTAGATTGATCAGATCAATTGGTGACAGAAATGCACGCGGACTGTATTGTCAAACCGGACCGTGAATTTCTTTTTCCAATGGCCAGTCTTAACCAGAAGCCACGCGGCAGGCGTTCACTTCAAACACATAGTCACAGACATGAACGTTAATTATAACTGGCGATTATATTGTAGCTGACAGTCCAATGCACGCGGAATGCCTTGTCTGAAAAAATATCAATAATTCACTCAGTTTCAGCTTAACAGGCGTGTATGTATGTTTGGGTCTGCGGGTGAGGGGCATGTATGTGACCGTGTACGTGTATAAACATATGTACGCACATTGATGTTTATCTGGTTTGAAAAAAAACTGTTCTTTTTTAAAACCAGAAACATTTCCTCAAAAGGTTTATCCGAAGTGTTGTGTTAAGATTGTCTAAAGCTGTGCTGTGCCCGTGGTTTCCTCGGTCAGGTGTGTATGCGCCAAGAACATCGATTAGTTTTAACGAATGTTTGACGAGTGATCGGGCTGGTAAAGATGTACTTTAAGGGCAGCGACAGCCCAAACAACGCTAACATTTGCATCAGTGCGAGCGTTCGTGGGAAAAAAGGACACAAAGATAGCTCACCTGTCTGCGCATGCGCAGCTGCATGTTTGCGTGCTTGTAGATGGTGTTATGAGTGACACCTGGACTTAATTATTTGTAGATTTTGTGTGCAGTGTTAGATCTCACTGTGATAAAAAAATGGCAACCGGTTGACTGCGCGTGCGTAGATTCAGCCCAGCGATGTATTGTTGGGTGCAACCCATTTTCTGATCTCCGAAAGAGGTAGACACAAATAAGCTGCTTGATTAACAGCGCCCTGCATACTCTGTACAAGCAAATCATAGAATAATGGCACAGTTATATAGAACACTAGAGATTATAAGATGGAGTTTTTGGTGTGAACAGTACTGGAACAAATTAAAACACTAAACGTGTTTATGTTTGTTTTCCTCTGTATAGCTGGAAGTGCAAGCCATCATAGACAGTTTAGAGTGTTTAGCAGTGGAAGAATGATGCGTGAAGAAGTTATGGTTTCAAAATACTAGGATGGATGGATGGATGGATGGATGGATGGATTGGGTGGGTGGTGAGAGTGAGCGAGTGCGTTTGCGATGATATAAAGGAGCATGTTGATGTTGTCTTTACGCTTTTTGTTAACATCGTCTTTACGCCATTGCCTGATTGTCAGAGCTTTCTCACGAAAAGTAATCAAGGGGGTGGGGGGGGGGACTCTAAGCTGTCTATGATGGCTTGCACTCCCAGCTGTAGTCAGGGCAAACGTACCGTCTGGTGGAACGAAAGCTGGGTTTACTGATGTCATCGAAATATGAAGGAAGGCTCTAGAGGGCGAGTTAACAGGACAGATCGTTCTTGGCGTAGCCAAAAAAAAAAAAAAAAGCATGACTTGTGCTCGAGGGTAGAATGGGTTGTACAAGTATATGATTAAAGGAACTTTATCCTGCGTTTTCGCGGTTCTACGCTTGTTCCCAGAATGTTTGGGATGGGCTAAACGAGTATTCGTGTCGGCTACAGACGCTTGAAAAGTGCCATGAACGTCTACTGGACGAACGGACCCCCATGCATGTTCTTGTTACGAACGCAGACGATGTCACGAACTTTAAGTCACTCGATCAGTCCTGGGATTTGTCGGATAAGTGCGGTATTCTATCTACCGTTCGCATACACTGCCGCACTGCTCGTCTCCTCACGTATTTTTTTACATGTACTTTTGCATCTCACCGCTGAACTTTGACCCGTTGACCTTGACTCCCGTATTTATACAAGGAGCATACCCAGTTATGCTGTTGTGGCATCGTTTCCCGTAGATGTACGAGTTACTCTCTCTATATATATATATCGTATCGAAGTTAAAATGGTCAACGGGGATTAACAAGTGAGAGAGAGAGAACAAAACCCGTTGGGTTCTTAAGTCTGCAAGAATTTTAGTCTGTAATCTTGTTTCTCGATCCTAGAGTTGTCTAACCTGAATTCTTCAGACTCTAATACTTATAATTTCACCTTATTACGTAAGGAAATAAAGGACAGTCTAAGGCTGATGCTAGCAAAGGCTCGAACTGAGGAATTGCAGGTTCTCCGTGTTCATCTGGAAGGACATTGTTAAAACAGTTAATATGATAGGCGGAGTTGGCCTGTTTACTCTCGATCAATCTCATTTTCTGTATGGCGAAAGACGGTAGTTTTCATAGAGGCAACAAAGGCGGGTTTTACAGACGCAGGTCCTGATCACTATCGAGGAAAGCCAGGAATATCGCAGACCGTTCACTCGACGGGGGGAGTTAATGGGGGTCGTTACCTCGCTCCGCTCTCCATCCTCGGGTCTATACAACCCGTCTGAAGTTCGACCTTTCGATAACGGCGCAAAGCCAGACAGGCTCATGGCCAGAAGGGGGGGGGGGGCGTTGCAATCTCCACTAATGGCTTTGATGAATGAACACTGGAATCAGACTTGACCGAGCTGCGGCAGTAATGTAACGTACGCTGCCCAGTGGCACTAGCGGAAGCAGTATGTGTGTTAACCGTTGCACCAAGCACGATCTGAACAAACTAGTCATAGAGGGCAGAGGATCTGTGTGTGTGCGTGTGTGCGCGCGCGGGCTTGTGCCTGTGTGCATTTTTTCGTGCAAGCGAGAGCAGGCGAGAGCGTTCATTTGTATGTGCAGAAGTGGGTAAGGAAACTGCATACCCAGTAAATGCGTGCGTGCTTGCTTGCGTGCGTGCGTGGGTGTTATACAGTGCGTGAGCGCACTCTCAATCGCGTGCGTGTGTTCATGTGCGTGTGTACTAAGTCTTGTATTCTAAGAGATAATGTAAATGGTATATGTCTATCTTCCTTTCATATACGCACGAACACAGACAAAACCAGATGACAATTGTTTATGTAGCTTGTGATCAGAAACGTTCAACATTATTCACATCACTCGGACACGAAGACAAAACCGTAAGCGTTTACTGAGCTGGTGATTCCGAACTGGGACGCGCTATCCGTCTTGCACGATCACTGCGTCTAGCCCATGGGCCCGAACGCACCCATCGATTTCCATCCAGACTTTGCCGAGGCGTCTGTCGAGGGCTATCAAGTGGTCCCTGGACAGGACAGGCTGCAAGGGGTCTGCCTTTAGCAGCTGTTCCATGACGTAGCTCAGGACGTTGTGACGGAGGGAGTTCAGCTGTTTCCATGTGGTGTGACGTATTCTGAAGTAAGCAATCCCACATTCGTGTTTAATGAATTGTAAAATCCCAGAACATTAACGATTCTGACACCTACTTTTTGCAGAAATATCCTGTAAAATGGATTGTACGTTTGTTTACAATTTTCAACCATTATTTGACCGGATTCTTATTATTACTTATAATAAGCGCGTGTGAACGTGTCGTTTTTTGGATGTCTTGCAAAAAATAGTTGATTTTCGTTGCAGTTAAAAAAAGTCTTTTAAAACATATTTCAGGGCCTTATACGTCTACATCGTTTGAAGTAGCCGATTAAAATATGTCTTTACCTGCTTGTGACTTCAATTATCTAGGAAGAAAACTCAACGCAATTATATACCAATAATGCCGTAACTTTCAATAGACAGATTGATTCTGTCTATACGTATAGAGAATAAACGCGATTATAATTAAGTCTTCAGCAAAGTAAAATTCTTAGTATCATCATGATCCTAAGCAAATCGTAGAAAGCTTAGTCAGGGGAGACAATCTGAGCTGGATGTGACATCGACTAACGTTTTCTAAAGAAAATCTAAAATCGTTCTGTATGTGCGTGCAGGCTGACGTGCATGTGAGAGAATGAGAGTGAGGCTATTTCTTCCACTTTTTCTCTTTACCAGCGTCAGACAAATTTTCGGCTCCTTAACTGGTTAACCGATTGAATATCGGCCAGCTGCTTAATGCGTGTTCCATATGCGTCGTGCAACAGAAGCTGGGACATAGGTATAGCTACTCACAAACAGCACTCGCGCACAGGCTCCAAGATCTTCATCTCGTCCTGAAACGGGTTTCCGAAGCTGCAAAAGAAATGTTTTAAATTCATCAAATCGTTGATTTTCTTGTGGAGAAGTCTTGCTAAATACGTGGCCGGATCATACTCAAACTCAAAATTTGGGAATCTAGTAGCGTGTCTGCCAAACGCCTGGCAGGGAACAGTACTAGGACTGGTTGGCCTGGTGTCAGTATAATGTGACTGGGTGGGACTGAAGCCCGTGTTGTGACAGTAGTCCCACTGTGGCAGCGCGTAAACTTCTCTAAGCAACAGTACCGTCCTGATATGCACCTCGTTTGCGACTGGACGCAACAAACACCCTAAACAACCTTTCTGAATACTCACTTCCACAAACAATGTTCTTTTCTCTCTTACCTGATTGCTTCCTGGTAAATTCCTGGAACTGTGTACATTGCTTCTAATACAATGTACGCTGTAGGCTATCGGCAGACATGAGCCAAACCAGTTGTCACATTTATTAGAGAACTAGCCAGGGGACAAGGTGCTGCCCGACTTTTGGTTACCCCGCCCACCCCTACCCCTTCTGTAACCCCACAACCCTTTACAAACCCCCCACTCCTAATTATCTACACAAACTTCACCTGTTTTCAGATCCAGTTTAATTTAGAAGCATGCTCATCAGCCCTGACTAGGTTCTTAACATAGTTGTTAGCTCCCACCCGCACACACATCCGGCTTCATGTATTAGACGAGGACTGCACACCAGCCGCGGATGAAAATATATGATCAACTCACGTAGGGGTTTGAACCTACTCTCTCTGAACCTCGCTACAGTTCTGTAAGCGTGAGCATCGTTCACCTCTTGCCGTTGTCAAGCATGACGACCATTCCTTTCTCCATGTTGCTGATTATCTCGCAGTGATGACGGTCGGCGTTGCCGATGAGGAAGTCGAAGATGGCGGTGTCGATAATGTCCAGCAGTAGGTAGTTTCTCTCGTTGAAAGGCGACGTCTGGCGAAGAATTCTGCAGTAGTTGTCATGTGTGTAGTACCTGAAACGCAGAAGGAATCTATAAATGTATAATTATGTATAGGCCTACATATGTGTACATCATGTATCATATATCATGTATCATATATCACGTATCATGTATCATGTATGTTAATGTATATCTCGATGTCTGGTGGTTAGCTGGTTGATTGAACAGCTAGTCTGGACAGTTGGTTAGTTGGATGGGTTTGCTTGGGAGATTAGGGGATTATTTTATATTGCGTGTGGGATTGTATATAAATCTGCCAAGCAAGCAAAGAGGTTTGGATATTCGAGCAAGCGGTTGTCTGGTTTAGTCGAAGGACTGAGACGTTTTATTGTATTATTAACTTCCACATAAAGTTTATACACTTAATTCTTTGTGTTATTTTAAATTCGACGTGGCCCCGCCGGGGTCAAGAATAAGCTTTGCGTTGCCTTGCTTCGTGTGCGTACGTGCGTGCGTGCGTGCGTGCGTGTGTGTGTGTGTGTGTGTGTGTGTGTGTGTGTGTGTATGTTTTTGAACTAGATATTAAGGCGGGAACAGAAAAGAGAGACCCAGCCCTAGGCACTTCTCAACCGCACACACACACACACACACACACACACCATATACGGAAAATGGGGAATGAAAACCAGGAGGGACAAGAAATGAGAAAAAGCAGAGATCGAGGGCATAGAAAGGAGGATCGGGAAACGGGAGAAGCAAGGGTACACAGAGGGACAGTAGCAGAAGGAGATATTGTGTAATGTATGCGATACCTGGCTAGAAGCTTTTCCTTAAAGGAGTGATACCACGGATGTGTGATGGACTTGAGTTCAACGGTGTTTGGCAACCATAGGATGATCGCCCCTTCCAAGATGTCTCCCACGGCACACACCCCTGTGTCTTCCACACAGTTCTGACACTGGCCGTACAAGCAGGTGTCACCGTCTAGAAAGTTTATAAGAACGGTGGCTTTGGACAAACAGTATGGGACTGAACCCCTCCTCCTCGCCTTGCTGCTTCTCTCCCCTGTCCAGCTCTATCCAGCACCAACAGCCCATGCCAACGTTTAACCAGTTTCATTTCAACCTTGTCAATTAATTAATGCATGATCGACATTTTCTTTTAGACACAGCACATGACAACCTCATCCGACGGTCTTTTATCGCGTGTTATTCTCCTGATACGTCAGAGACTGTTTCAAACGAACAACCGGACATTCAGCTCCCGAAGAATACTATTTACCCTGACAGATCAAGCAAACAAACGAGCTAGCAAAAACACCGAACTGCCATTTTACTGTTAAACACCTAAAGGTTACCAAGTGGAGAGAAGGAAAGAAAAACAGAAATCAACTTCCAAATATTTTGTCAGATGATATTTATGAAAACATACAGCTTTCTTTCTAGTTACGTGCAACCTTCTTCTGGATAACTTACCAACCAGCCAACCCGTCAAGCAAACAAGCGAGCAACACTTCAGCTTAACAAGGCTACAGGTTAATCACGGCAGACGCTTTTCTGTTAAAGGGGGAGGGGGGTCTTTCGCGTGCTTTAGGTCAACGCTTTATAAAAGTGCGGCCCCAAAGCGTTCTAGTCCAGATGTATCTCAAGTATCCAGAATCCACTGTAAATAAATAAGTAAACTCATGTGATGTACATTAGCTTAGAGCAAACAAAATAAACCGGGGGCAGGAGGTGAGGTGAACCGATTCAGACAGTTGAATTACAAGGGGAGGTAATGCGACCCTTTCACAAATAGACAGGGGTGAGGTTCGTATATTGCCTTCCTTTTTAAGGGCCTAGCACATGTTTACACGGCTAAACGTCGCGCAGGATTTTCCTTGGATACTCCTCCAATTCCTTCTGACCCCCCCAACCCCCTACGTCTTTCGACACTCCGTACTCTAAGCATTGCTGGCTTGCCTTTACATACCCAGTCAACCAGTTCACGCAACGATTTTAGCAACAAAGAATCAATAAAGAAGTCAAAAATCAGAAATGGGATGTACGAACCCTTTTTGTAGAAAGTCTTCAGGAGCCGGCCTGAAGCGACTGGAGCAAGCTCTTTGGCAACCCTGACGCTGCGCCCAACGGCGAGGGGCACGCGCCTGACCCCCAGCACCCTGCAGGACAACGTCAGCAATTACGCAATGACAGTACTTCCCCTTCGGGTGGTCATCTTGGTCGCCGTCTTAATCCATCGGGCAGCGGAACTGTTCTCCCCTCCCCCCACCCCGCCTGGTTCCATCTTGCAGCGTGACGTGTGCCGAGTTGGAATCAGACCGTCAACATCCTGATCTTTCGAGGGGCAAACTTTGACGGTCTCGACAGCCCTACATTACATAACGTGTGCCCCTGCAAGGACGCTTAGCCTGGCTTTCTTGCGTGCAACTTCGTGTTGCATGGCTGTGTGACGAACTTGCACGATTGTGTGACGAAGTTGCACGACTGTGTGACGAAGTTGCACGACTGTGTGACGAAGTTGCATGATTGTGTTGATCTGGAAGCACAGTGGGCGAACTTCCTGGCCATTGTCATAGAAAGTACGGCCAAGCGTCTTGAACCACTTGCTCCGACATTACAGGTATTTAGTTATTGAGGGTTTGAGTGGAGTGCAAGACAGGTATATATAATACCAGAAATACAATTTGGAGGGCAACCACGAAAGGTTTTAGGTTTTTAGACCATAAAAGGCAGAATTTCGTGTTTGGAACTTAAATTTAACTTCTGCAGTACTGTGCTACTCGCGTACATTCTAACTTTGCGTATCAAAGACGGGCGCATGTGTTGTTGAATGTAGGCCTATGACCGCCAAAGTTCGTTGTTCCAGGGATATCATCCAGTTAAGATCTAGGTCAGCCTGCAGTGTAATGTAGCGTTGTGTTTCCAACTGCAATAGCGGTTGAGCAGATAGAGTGCTGGAAACCAGGAGAGCAAGACAAACTTCAGGTTTCAATTGCCAAAGCCGACACTTTCACCACTCAATTGGCGCGTGGTTTAGTTTTTCTTTTTCATTGTAACTCTAAGAAAGTGTCCTGTGACATCTCCCTATATGTAAGTACGCTTCCCCTGATTGCCACAAGCCTGTCAGAGTATGCCAGTTGCGGATAATGCTCACAAACAGGAATCGGTTGACGTCACGCTGTAACCTGCATGGTAACCTGGCTCCCTTCCCACTCTGACGTTTGAAATGTTTTCGTCGTCGTCAGTCACTTATCGTTTTCTTCATAGCAACAGACTGTATACACCAACGTTATTTAATCTTCCACCAAATAGAAGACGAAAAGAAGACACGAAGAGAACTTTTGCTGGAGAGAGGAAAAAGCACTGCTCTAAACTCGACGTAATCACCAAGATCGAGCACTCCACTCAAAACATCAGTAACTAAATACTAGTTATGTCCCTTGAAAGAGGATTTGTCACCTCAGCTTTTTCTGCGAAGTTTCAGATATTTAACACCTACGTTGAGAGGAATGACATGTAGATAAGAAATTAATGTGAAAGTCTCTCAGTCTTGGGAAATTCTGACCTTTGTTCTGATGTGAAAGTTTTGTTTTATTCATGATTTTTAATACCTTTGTGACAGGTGAATACCACCATCCCCCTCAAAAATTCGCAAGTATTGTTTGAATTATTATTTTAGCAAAGTATATTTAAATAATAAAACGGATGCGCATATACAGTCACGCAAATACTTTCACGCAAGCACGCACGCACTGACGCACACGAAAGCACGCACGCATGGACGCACACGCACTCACACACACACACATATCAATTTCTATCTCTCCTGTTTCCACACACGCCCACAACAAATAAAACAAATGTATATACGCTATAATAAAATATGTACCTTGAGAGATGAAAGGAGGCAATTTCTCCATTATGGCGGTCTCTGCCAATTATAGCTACACCCTCCAGAATATAGTCCCTGTTGTACCTACGGATTAAACAAAATGGTTCATCTAAATTCTTTTGTCATCGTTGTCCCTCTGACCATGTATGCGTTAAAGCAAAGAGCTCGAACAAACGTCTCCCACAAGTAGATGAAATTTTCCACATGAGAACAGTCGGTTTTTCCTTAGGTTAAATGGGCTTACAACGGAAGTGCAACGGAACCACCGTTTAACCGTTTTTAGATTTTTAAAAATTAATGGTACGAATGGCGATGTCGACAAGCTGATTCCAGGTGTCACAGCTTTATTTTGGTTATTCATGCTGTTGGTGCCGTGTTGTCACCAACTTTTCCCAGACAAGACATCGGTGTGCGCTGGCATGAGACAACCGTACTACGACGACAGCCAAAATGTTTTTATTTAGGGTGAATTGTTGCTGCAGACCTATGTATATTGAAACTGAACCACTTGCAATGCTCGGCGAATGATGGCTATTCGCATCTCATCTCAACGTAATGATGCGTAAAATACACAGGGCGAACAGACTTTATGGTCAGGTTACTGGAATAAGCAGTCGAGTCTTAGGCATTCCTACAAAAATTGTGAGGTGCATAACGGCGATGTAAGCATACACTATACATACATTAAACACTCAAAAGGACACATAACTGCATGCACAAACGGCCACCTAGAGGAAAACGTGATAGGATACGTCATTTCATCCTGTTCACTGACAAACTTCGCTAGCAGCTAGGTTTGAAGACTGTTTCTTTACCACTTAGGTTTGAAGACCACATTTTGTCTGCCTTCCAGTTTGAAGGCCAGCTTCAGTTGCTTTCCCTTAAACCCACTTAGGAAATCGACGAAGGTGATGGGTGACGTGGCCAAAGCATTGAGAACAGCACCTGAAAAAAACCCCAACCCACAATGAAGTCACCTTTGATCTTCTTTTACACTTTGCGAGAACACCTAGAGCCTAACGCAGTTATATTTATCTACGAAGCAACTATCTTCCCGTTTCTGTCAGTACAGTCACTTCATCATCAACGCCACCTGCACCATAACGGTACTGCATTAATCTGCGTGCTTTTTTTTAAGCTTAACAGAAAGCACCACCTAACACAATTATAACGTCTTTTTGTGGTTTTACACTTCTTGCACTTTCTTTCTCTCATTCTTGCGTACACTTCAGCTACTACACAGTCATATGAATCTGAATCTAACACTTCATTTAGAACAAAGCAGCACAGTAATAATGATCCCTTTGCCTCTCTCACACCAGGCGAAGAAAACCCCCTTCAACTTCTTCACAAAATCTTAATTTACGATTCTGATCTCTCACACTTTGTTGAGAACAGCTTAACCCAATAAATAATTAATTCATTTAGAACAGGCAATGAGCCCGGCCTAACGCGAGCTTGTGACATTTGATGTATGCTGGAACGATCATTACACAATAATGGAATCGGTCTGTGAAGTGGAACGCCATGAAATTCATTAACCAGGCTGCGTTATATCAGGTCTGGGCTGAGCTGCATGAGCTTTCATATCTCATGTTCATACGCAAATCAAGGTCCACATACAATATTCAGGGCAAACGGGCTTTACAATTACTCGATCGTCCGACTTGGCACGCGTTGCTAGCATGATTGTTCGTATCTGCATTTCTGATTATAAAAGCTCTCGTAAGACCTGTTCGCCCAGTGTATTTTAACGGTGACATTTATGTATAAACAGTAGATAAAAACCCTTATGCAAGCTACTCCAGTGGCGGAAACGCATTACACAAACGTCAAGAGTCTATAACAGTTCACAGCTGCTCACTATGCGAGCAACAAAGTTCGATCAGGCTCATAATACCTGGGTGGCAAGATTGCTTACGTGGATCATTATAACTGTTATCTGCCTACTCACAGCGGTGCATTGGATTGTGTGCTGTCGGAGATCCATTATAAATTATTTTCAGCATGGCCGCAAAGCCAAGTACAGTCAAAGACGTACAAAATCATTGCGCAATAATTAGCTGGGTGCAAAGAGCTCCCCAATCTTTGAGGGAATGGAATCAGCCTAGTGGTTGTTTCAGTGTAAGTAGCAGGACTCCACGCTGCGAAATCTCTGCGATAAAATATTACTTACCTACCTACCTCGGCCTTATATAGGACTGTACAAAGGTGATGACCTACCGAGTTCTGGGGCGCGTTCAGGCACTAGTTCTCTAGCATTGACCCAGCCACCGGCTACTTCCCACGGAGAGCGACTGTCGTTGAGCTGGGAGCGGAAATCCACTCGAAGATCTCTCACCAGCGTCTCGGCCTCTGGCCTGACAATAACAGGGCCTCTCTGCGGATCGCTGTCGAAGACGGGGAGCTGTTCCGGGTCAGCGCTGACTCGTCCAATGCTGAGTGCAAGGAACGCCGTAACAGAACCGGTCTTGTTTGTCTGCCATGCAGGAATTCTTATTCCGTGGAACAGGACGAGGAAAGACGGTAGCTGGAGTAGTCTGAGCGTCAGGAGGAGGAGGAAAAGGACCGCGAAGATGAGACAGCGCTTGAAGTAGTTGGGGGGTGTCCAGCACCGCGCAGTACTGCGCGCTTCCCCATCTTCTGTCTCCTATGCAGACATTGTGGTTCAAATGAAACATGTTTTTGTTGTTACCAAAACTGTGCATCCTTTATCCGTCTGCAATTGCTTGAAAAGTTTTGCATATATGTATATATTGTATAAAGGTAAAGGTTTAGGTTATCCCGTGACCTCTTTTAGGTCGTAGGGGAGATGTGGTGTATGAAATCCGCACTTTTCTGTGGGTCAGAATAGTGCAGCTGGGTAAATTTGGGAAAGTATGCTGTTGTGTAACCACTCGGCCATCTGCTTCCCCTAAAATATTGTATCCGACCGGTCTAACACGGTGCACACGTGAAAGCCTATAGGGAGATGTTTGTAGTATTTCTCAAGCACTTATAGGAGTGTAAGGGTTACTGTTTCGGTAAACAACTCGAAGAGTTCATTTTCCTTTGAAATTCTATTTGTAATAAATTCTTTAGGCATTCAACACTTCGGCTTTAGATCAATAGTTGAGTACTGTAGAGCATAATTATAGGACGGACGCGCTACACATCTACATGTTTTGATTTATTTCGTACATTATAGTGTCCGTAGTTTCAGACGGCGCTGTAGATCAGCTACGTTAGGAATTATGAGAGGTCACACGTCAGACCATGTAAAATTGTATCTCCTCTCTCTCTCTTGAGCGCCTGGACAGCTCTGCGGACTGGCGTGTGGATATGGCTGGTTCGAATCCTATGAAACATCGGGAGTAAAGGTATCTTTTACGTAAACGAGGATGGAAGATCAAACTAGCTTATACTTACAAATACGTACATCATAAATTAAAAACGACTCACACCGCTGAAGCTATTTTTCTTCGAGGAGACATCCGCTGCATTAGCACCCATGAGCCGTTGGCGCATCGTGTAAATAGGTTCTCAGCTGTCGGCGGCAAGGCTTAGGGGGCTTAATTCTTGTCATCTGCTGCATGGTCAGATGGAGGCTTGGCAGACAGGCATCTCCTGTCTGATCCCCAATCAACCCAGTTAAAACCAAAAACTTCGAGCTCGTTATAAGCGATTGATGCTCAGGGAGCGCCACCAGTTCGACGATACAAGAATGTCAGCCAAGGCACGTGACTATAAGCCAAGACACGTGACTAAAAACCACACTCGCTCGTCGATAAAGATGGGTGGGGGGGGG
>SMGT01014993.1:81834-125119 GCA_004794575.1 Lanistes nyassanus | reverse complement strand
CCCAGACACACAAACACATTTGCTACCACACGCACGCACGCACGCACACACACACACACACACAAACAACCAAAAACAAGACAAAAATTACAGATGCTTTTCTTGTACTTTGAAGTCCATTTTTATTTTGAATATCCCCTCTCCCCGAAAACCTCCAGTACCCCCACACAGCCTTGAAGCCCTCCTTTCCTTCCTCCCTTAATCTCTTCCCTATCAAAAAAAAAAAAAAATGCTAGACTATTTCAGAAACCTGGCTGCTTTCCTTTCCATACCTTACGACCATTCCATGAGCTTCTAGCTCCTAATGTTATCTTGAACACGGCAGTTCATAAAGTTAACCTCAATCTTCAAACAGCTACAAACGCACAAACGGAGACATTACATTATATACAACTTGTTCTCTTACAGTCAGATCATCAACTTACTGGCTTTGGCACTTCTGCAAATGTGGAAAATCCAGTGTTTAAAAAAGAAAGTTGATCAAAAATGGGGACAAAATTCTTCCCTTTCTCTTTGTCAATGTTTGCGAATGCTAAATGTAAGTAGGATAACAAATATCTTTTCATTTGTTTACAGACACATCAATTTAATAAATATTAAGATCTACTTTCTTTCTCCTGAAAAACAAACTTTTAACTTTTCAGGGTTGTATCTACAGCCCAACATGCAGTCTCTTTGAAAACAGATTTGCCACATCCATCCTATCAAAACAATCCAGGAAGTACACCTTGATAGCCGTTAAATATATTCAGGCAAAAAAGGACTCTGAAACCTTTTCTTCATTGCAATTTGTGAAAAAAGACTTTAAAATGTATTCTTTTCAAAAAAACCTTCACCCTATAAATATACAATATTCTTTAATTTTGAGGCAACCCTAATCCTACAGGCCATCAGTAACAAAATCCATGATTCTAAACACAACCCAAAGACCAACCAAAAACCCAGTGTCAAAATAGCAAACTAAGTCTGAATGACAAATGCAAAACTTGGGCCAGAATATTTTAAAATGTCAGATACACCATGCATAAAGTTGTAAATATAAATACAAGTCATAATTACATGAAACTATCATTAAAAATGTAAAGACAAATAAGTCATTTAAGGATGGAGACAGATCATAACTTCAAAAAAAAAAAACTGTAAAATAGGAACTAAAGTCATGTATCATTCATGACTATAGAGTCCATGCCATTTACTTTAATGCAGGTTTCAATTTCATTCAAGATTTTTGCAAGACGCCTGTCAAGGGCTGCAAGATGATTTTCCGCTAGCACAGGATGGATAGGATCTAATCTGAGAACTTCTCGCAAAACACTGCTCAGAAGCCCATCTTTGAGTGCTAACAGCTGCTGCCTTGTTGAGTAACGGATCCTAACAGGAAAAAAAAACCCAATAAGCACAAACATAAATCATACTGTCAGATGTGGAAAATAACATGGATACAGTTTTGAAAAGAAATTTTCACAAGAACAGAATCCTTTGACAGAGACACTGGTGATCCACAGTCGATGGACAGGAAGAAAGTCCATCAACTGTGTATGACCAGAGTCTCTGTCAGTTAAGTGACCATTTGATTTGCTGTTATCTGTTTGTGTTGTCCTGAAGAAGGGGCCATGCCCCGAAACACTGACTTCTTGTGTAAGTCTTGCTTGGTCAAGTTCCCTTTGTTGTTACCTTGATTACCCCAAGCCACAGTCACCTGTTTCTTTTCTCTTTACAGAATGCTTTATCAAAAACTTGCAAACGGGGTGGTGGCAGTAGGGACACAAAAACATTGTGTTTGCCAGAAATTTAGGAAAAAGCATGTACTGATAAACTCAATGTTCCCCCTTAACTATGAACAAAATGAGACAATAAGCAGAATGGGTTCTTGTGAAACAATATCAAGAAAAAAGCTCACAGAGGAAACTTCCAGCTCTTCCCCTTTAAGCAAGAAGCAACAAGCAAGCCTAACAATAGGCTTATATTCTGGTGACAAGCACCTACATACACTTACGTGCAGCACTGGTAAAGTGGCGCTAAAATGGACAGCTCATCATGATATGGATTTCCAAAACTGAAAAAAAGAGACCCATTGAAAACATTAAAAAGTGCTCAAGTTTGGTTCTTGACATATGGAATCTACTAACTCTGTCCAGAAGAAGTCATTAGCTTGTTTTATTTCTGAACTACACTAGGTCTATCATCAGACTGATCCTGCAAGTTTCATCCCTGCCATGTTCCATTCAGGATTTGCCTCAGAATGATTAAAACTAACCACAGCTGTAAAAGCCCTATTTGCTAAGAGTAAAGTCCCTAAAAACTGTCAGCCAGCCAGATGACTGGACAACGGGTTGACCACCATTTCTGTAAAGTGAACCTCCAGCTAAGTAATAGCAGGATCTGCTGATAATAAGGCTAATAGAGTAGACCCAACTGATTACAAGGCAACAAGGTTTTGTTCTGCTTTGACATAAGTGTTAAAAAACAAAACAGAATACATGTAAAACAAAAGAGAAACCCAAATACTTCCCTTTCCATCATTGTGAACTTACATCTGTGAAATGTTTTCCCATTGCGATACTGGTTTAAAAATAAATGAGGTACTGTCAAGGAGATTAGGAGAGACGTTATTTTCTGACTGCTGGTAATAAAGGTAGATGTCCTGTGAGCTTTTAGATTGTAGGCAAGTCGGGGCGCATGAGACGCCCACTTTTCTATGAGCTAGCATCATGACGGGAGTACCCGTCTCCTCTCTCTTGCTGCCTTACCTTCTCTAACCCAGGTGATCAAGGACCCATTTGCAGAAGGTGAACTGCGGGAAGTGTGCAATGCCACATGGGTATCGAAGCAGCTTGTTGCCACACCTTTAGTTTCGGAGGCCTGCACTCTAATCACTTTGCTATCCAATTCTCCACAGCCAGTAACAGCGGTACATTTCATGCGACCCAACAATGTGGATTCGCATCCTGCAATGTTGATTCACTTACCTTTTCCCGTTGTCTAAAATGGTGAGCATGCCTTGGTCAGCGTTGCCAAACGTTTCATAGTGATGGCGGTCCGCGTTGCCGATGAGGAAGTCAAAAATGGCGGTGTCGATGACGTCCAGCAGGAGGAAAGTGTTCGTCTTGTACAGAGGAATCTGCTGGACCTGCTTGCAATAGCTGTTGTCAGTCTCCCACCTGACAATAAGTGCAAGACACAAGTGACACATCCTAGAGACAAGTGATACGCGAGGCACAAAATGCTTATTTGTGTAATCCTTCCACTTGTTGCGCACAGAATCTGCTTCAGTCTTGACAATGACACTGGACTGGGCAATAAATGTTATATTGAAATACATGTGCCATCAGATCCCAGTTGTCAGCATACGCTTAGTGAGCGAGCTGACGACATTAATTAGGGATTCGCTGTATGCACACATGGTACACCAGGGGCTAGCCGTGTGAAGACTAGGGTCGTTCCTTACTTTCGACTCTCTCTTTGCTACGTGTTTGGGTACGGTAAGCTCCCTTGATTGCATACGCCAGCATACGGTTGTGTCTAGTGCTGCCAGTACTTTGTTGGGGTTGTCATTAGAGGATTTTTTGCTCAATGACAATGACAAAGAACTGGGCAATAAATGCTGTATTAAATGTGGAACCATTTAACGAATGTAGTAAGGAGATTTGTTAACAAGGGTGATGACAATGATGACGACAGCTATATCAACAATGAAAACAACAGAACATCTAGGCAATAGTTGGAAATGGAGCTGCTGATAATTAAAAAAAAACAAACAAAGTAGTGGGAACATTTTGAACCAATGATAAGGATGGAAGTTTGATAACCAGTGAATCAAATTATTTCAACATTTTAACAATAAAAACCGTTTAGTTTGAAAACTCAACCCACATGGGGAGTCTTCAAAAAAGGAGTAACAAAAATCCCTGTACAGATAAGTAAATGTAGTTAGAAGAATTGCTGAAAGCTGAGATGACCTTTTGGTACACAACTACTTACCTACCCAATTACACTGTCCCTTCTTTCTCCTAATTATAATACATGTACAAACAGCATGCTCTCCCTTAATGTGTTCACTTACTTAGCTTGAACATTTTCTCTGTACTTTCGTGCCCATGGATGGTGTGCCACCTTAAGTGTAAACTTGGCTGGTAGCCAAAGGATGACTGTTCCCTCCATCTTGTCACCTTCAGCACACACCCCTGAGTCTGGTCTACAGTAATAGCACTTGCCATAGAAACAACTGTTGCCATCTGCCACAAACACATACACACATTCACACAAACAATGAAAAAACATGCAATCTAATATTTCTAAGACAAATAAAATCATTTTGGATATAATCTGTGAAGACAGCAAATCACCAATGACAAATCTACTTCAGAAGACATGAAAAAAAGCCATCTTTTTATCTTATGTTTATGACAGTTATATTATGCTTCTCACTGATAAACATAGTACAAATAAAATTTAAATTCTTTGCACTTCAGGGTTATGAAAAGGTTCCAAATTTAACATTTCCCACACCTGACATAATTTGGAGAAAAGTACCAAGATGGCATTCTGTTGTTACTTACATAAGAGAAAACCAACCTGACTGATAAAATGTGTTTAAAAGTGTTTCAGATGCAACGGGAGCTATATCTCTGCTGATGCTAACTGTGCGGCCAACAGCTATAGGAACACGTCTGATCCCTAAAACCCTGAGAAAACAGTACAGGCCATCAGAAATATGATCTGTGCACCACTGTTACATAATGTATATTTCTAGCATTTCTCATATTGTGTGACTAAATGGTAACAGTTATCTACAGCTGCAATTCTGTTCATGAAATACACTCTTACATGTAGTCAATAAAAAATTAATACACTGTACCTCCAATAACAAACTGAGAATGGAGGATGAAGACAACACACTGACTAAAGAAATTAGGCCAAGAAATGCTATAATTTAAATTTTAAATAATTCTTATATTCCTATAATTTAAAAATAACTCTGAAAGTAGTAGGTACACATTACACTTTAAATCACACGTGCTACCTTGAGAGATGAAAGGCTGCTACCTCAGCATTGTGGCGATCTCTGCCTGCATATGGTTCACCTTCTACAATGTAGTCTCTCTTGTACCTGTAACAGTACACGAGGTGGCATGGTGGTATTAGCATTTCACAAGAGTATATATATATATATATTACATAACAAATGCATAAAGAATGTCTATATGTGCATGCGTAATCTCCCTCTCACAATCAGGCTTTTTTTGCCTCTCTTAACTGACCAGCTTGGCCTCGGCATCCATTTCTGAGGGGTGAGGTTGTTGGTTCACGTACCAGCCGAGTCATACCTAAGACTTAAAAACTGTCAATCTAGTACTGTAGTAGCTGCCCTGCCAGACACCTGGCACCACAGGGAACAGTACTAGCACTGGCTGTCCCCGTGTCAGTATAATGTGACTGGGTGGGACTAAAGCCTATGTTGGGACACCAGTCCCAGTGTGGCAGCATTATGTCTCAACCAATACTGTCCTGATATGCACCTAGTCTCTGGATGTTAACCAACAGAACCCCCAAACCATTCTTTAACTGCCCCTCCCACTCACCCTCCACCATCCACCCTCCCTACCCACACTATCATACACCAATGCACAAGCTCTCTCGCCTCTCTCATGCACAGATATGTACATGTATTCATTTATGTGACACACGCATATGCATGCATGGATGTGTACACAGATATAAGTACACCAACACCCCATTCCCCAACACACACTCTATGTCTGCTCACCACATGGGCTTGAAAACAACTCTCTGCTTGTTGTCTAGTTCCATGGACAACTTGAGCTGGGTACCTTTGTACCCCACATCCACAGCTGTAATAGGTGCTGTTGCCATGGCATGAAGAACTGCTCCTAAAAATAAACATCAGAAAAACAACACTGCATTTATCATCAATGGATTTTTCTTTTTTTCAGAAGGCTTTTTACGTAAATGCTTTTTAAGTCCCTACATGTATACATATCTGAATGATATGTTTCACTGCATCATTGATCTTCCTAAAAAGTCACACAAAGTTGTTTTATTGTGTCTGGGATCCAACTATATTCTGTAAATCAGATAACATAATTTGATTATGTTTTTAGATGTCCCTGGATGTAAGAATTGTCTGTTTCACTTCTTTCTAACCATGCTTTATATCACGATGAGTCACAAAATGAAAATTCAAAAATTAAAATTAAAAAAAAAGACCACACAGCTCATTTTCTCACATCATCGTGTGCTGTCACCGGGAGTGAGGCAGCTGGGGATTTATAACATCAACACAACTGCTGTGGCTTGAGAGTTGCCCAACCATAAAAACAATGACAATTGATTTTACAAAGCAAAATTCTCAAAGCATCATTCTTTTGACAAAAACTTTTATGTGATCAGCTTTCTGTATCTATTGTCTGTACATAAATATTTTTTCCTTTCAGCCTTCACACTGGATGAAGAGGTCTGCAATTTTATCCTGTTCTAACACTACGAATTTATATTGTTTGATAAATGGTGTTTGGTTGATAATAAAAATTTTCTGTGATTGTCAGCAGTCGGGCAAACTGCCAAGTAATAAAATCAAGATAAAGGGATGCAGCAAGTAATTTTTTTAAATGTAGCAATCTGTTTGCACCAAAAAAGAGAGGTCCTAAACAATACACAAAACCACAGGGGAAATGCACATGACCGCTTGGTTGTCCTAGGTAGGAAAAAAAACTCGCGGTACTGAGTACAGGCCATATTGATTTTCTCTATATTCATTTTGTGTTCAGCCTTGGGTGACCGCGCACGCAAGGCATAACAGGGGTCCTTTCTCCTCTTTCTCTCTTCAAGGCTCAAAGGGAACTGGGGAAAAATACAGACACTGGCTTGGAATTAGCAGGTCGATGTCATGAATGACCCAGTTACGGCCGGCACTGCTTTGCATCGGTCCCAGCAAGTGTCCCTTCATCGATGTTCCAGCCACGTGCCAGTGCGCGCTCTGTGAGTGAGTGCGTGCGTGTGCATGCATGCGTGTTGCTGGGGTGCACACGTACTTAGCCCGTGCCGCGCAAATACTCCTCCATTTGTCTAGACCTATCTTGACCCCCCCCCCCCGTTTCTCCTCCCCGCGGCAAAAACTCATCCATTCTTGCTGCTGCAAATGCCGTGCCACTGTTATACCGACAGCTGCATTTGCCACTGTATAGACAGCTGCGAAGAAATGTGAAGAACGGCACACCACTGGCACGACCGCAGTACTCCCGCTCTCCATGAACGACTAGGACTATACTCGGACAGGTCCAGGTTCTCTCATCGCGTCTGCGAGAGGAAGAAAATCGATCGGTTTCAAAACACAATCAGACATCGATCACATTCGCGAGTAGTAGTTCCTGGCATCTGATGGCAGTGCTCGTGTTATCGTCAAGAAGGAAACAAACATCAATCTGCTGCGGTAAGAGCTCCTTCGGTCAACAATTTACGTTGCTGCCAGCGAAAGGTGCCCTGGGTGAAAATCGCGTGGCTGTGACAATCTGAATGTGGGATTTCTGCGGGATGACAACGGGAATTCTGTTGCGTCTGGTAACCACCTGCTCTCAGCTGATTCCCCCAAACGTACGACGCGGCTGAGATGCTGGAATTTGGTCAGCGGGGAAAAACAACTGCTACAAGCCATGTAATGATTATGGTGACCCAGGCACGCGAGACTTCAGATTTCTGTTTTGCCGTTGATCGCGGTCGGCCGGGCGCAGCCGCTGGGAATACGCGCTCTCAGTCCCGAGTACGGGGGGTGCACGCGTGCGTGCGCGGGTATAGAGACTGTACAGTACTTTAAAAAATATTGGAGTTAACGGAGTTTTCCGGGTCGGTGCCATGTTGTGTGACTGACAGTGACATCGTTTTCCGGAGCGAAACCCCTCAGAGGTGGATGTTAGAAGCACACCCCGTTGTATGGACAAAACTGCAACGCGACACCCCGATTGCACGCTTCACTGATCTTGGGAGGCAAGAAGGCTGACCAGCGAGGTGCGCCAATGTCGTCACCGGACAAACTGGCCAGCGTCCGGCTTCTGGACGACTACGGCCTGACGGGGGAGTTTACTGACCAGAATGACTCTCATCCCAGGTGAGATAACAACTGAAATTTTCAGTTATCTTCCCCTTTGATCATAAAATCTCATTTTTCTTGCGATCAAATCATCCCATCGCTCCCTCCTTCTCTCAATTTCTCGTCTTTCTAGTCATGTTTCCTCTCTCTTTCACTGTCCTTATATATATATATATCCCGTTTCCAAGCATTCACGCCAACCATCCCCGACTCTCCTGGCATGACGTCAAACAGCACTACTTACCCCCGATCCCTCTTTTTTTTCTCTCTCTCTCTACAAAGATGGGTCAGTTGTTAGCGTACCCAGCAAAATCCTATCCTGGCACCCAGTGACATGCAGTGGGAGTATAACTCGCTCATCCTTAACGCTTATGGACATTGAACAGAGTATAACAAGGAGGCTAATGAACAAGCCCGCTGCATGGGATAAGGGCAAACTGCATGTCATTTCAATTTTAGATGAGTCACGGTCAGACATGCGCCAACAAATATTTGATGATATATCCACAAGCCAACACATCCCAGTAGGCCGTGGCCCCTTTGGTGCAACCATGCCACACATGCTAAGGCACCAGGTTTGACAGGACACTTGCAGTTTCCTGACAAAAACATGAGTCCCTGAACACTGTATCAACAGATGTAGTGCCACGTTCACTGACAGCTTTCGAGAGTGCTATTACAGTATTAGAGTAATACAGTGCTATTACAGTATTAGATTTATGAATTGCTGAACACCACATGGGACACATGCTTGTTAGCAAGCCCCGAAAGAATTTCACTATTTTTGTTAATTTTCTTCATTTCTGAGTCCTTTTCATTATCACATACTTTCATTAGTATTTTCCCCTCAGTAATGCACTTTCTCAAGCCTTGGAATAGCTACAGATTTAAAAACTAAACAGAAGAATGCAAGAAAGATGAGCACTATTCACTACCACTGCCGACATGTTCCTTAGTGACAGGAGGCTTAGGAAATGTATGAACACCGGCCCCAGAGCAGGACAAATGTTTAAAGCAAAAGCTCAGGTGCATCAAAACTGCTGTTAAAACCCCTGCTATTCTCTTGTTTCCCCTTCCTCCCTCCATGCTCCCCCCAACTGTTTTATTAGTATTGACCGCACACAGTCTCAAGGGGTTTTCTCAGGCACCAGCAGCTCTGCTAGTCATGTATTGACCTTGTCACATTCTACAGTGCAAAATCTGGTCGGGAAAAAATGTCTAAGGTTACAAGGCGATGCAAAGCTATGGCAGAAGATACCTCCTCATGGGTGGATTAAAAAACAGTCACACAAACCCCTCCCCTCCCCTGCCCCCATCTGTTTTGCATCTCTTGGAGCTTTAGGTTGTCTAAGCTAAGTGGATGGTAACAGCTTCTGCTCTTCTGAAAAAATGCTGTCAAGTTTTAACATGAACCATCTTGACTCAATCCCCTTGAATTAATGAGACCAAAGCCACTACAAAACTTTGGTACCAGCTAATGCTAGTGAAACAATTTTTGACATGTCATTCATTCTTTGCCCTCAAGTAAGGCATGGAGAAGAATTGCAAGTTTGGTGCTGAGAGTAGCAGACAGTGGCTTCTCATCCAGGTGATAAACAACTCAATTTTTAAGGGGATAGGGTGGAAGTAGGAGTAGGGGGCCTAGTTCACGAAAATACATGCATTGAAAAAATAAGTTTCACACAACTAAATACAGATAAGGAAAATATAATGCCTTATTAATTTAAGCATTTCTGCTGCACACAACTGTATGATCTGGCTATGAATGCCCGTGTAAGCTGGAAGTTTGATGCACTCACAGGAGGGCTGATGGGTCATGCTCTGAATGCTATTGTGCCTGGGTTTTAATCAAGCAGAAATGGGACAGACCAAACCTGAGTGCAAATGCCCCATATGCTTATCATGGATGGTTCCTGCAGTGTACAAACGTGTGTGTGTGTGTGAATCTATCAATTATCTTCCTGGCTCTTCCAGCAAATCCTGTATTTGCCCAGGACAGGAAGAGAACATCAATGCTACTGCTAGTTCTGCTAATTAGTGTAAAGCACTTGTTCATGACATGACAGTGTGAAAGTGGTTGCATGACAAGTCCACGAGTAAAACTCCTAAATTCAATCTGGCAAGACATAAAAAAAACTATCCTCAAATGGGAGGAGCTATATCAATTAAGTGTCCTCTCTTTATCCTAGTAAGACTAATGCACTTGCTGACAGAATATCAAGAACACTTGATAAGTTCATAAGAAGGACCAGCCGTAAATGTGCATATGAACTTAACCTCTGAAATTTAATACTGCACCATATGATCAGGATGCACTGATTCATTTATGGATTCAAGGTAATGATTATTACTAAGATGACAAGAAACACTTGCCTAGCTCCGGAGCTCGTTCTGGGACAATTTCACGAGCCTGCACCCAGTCTTCAGCAGTCTTCCATAGTGAGTCATACGAGTGTTGTGAAGCACTAATGTTCACTTGATATTTCTCTATAAGTTGATCCCTGATTTGATACAGTGGTAAAGCCACATTTCTAGGCCCATCTGGGCCCAGATTGACCACTTCTGGTAGAAACCCAATGACTCTGACCTCAACATCATTGTGTTCCAATCCATTTTGCTGTTCGTGGTCTCTAGAAATTAGAGACCCAGTATCTGGAAACTCTGGCTGGAGGATTTTGAAGGAGACATAAACGATAAAGAAAACAGCGGCAATTACTGCAAGCTGGAGTCGGAGTTGTAATGGGATCCTGCATATTCCTCTTCCCCCAACACCTCTGACCTGCAGCCAAAAATTAGTGAACTGACAATATTATACAAATTTTCTGATACTAGTAAGAAAATAACCACTTAGCACACATTTGCATGCCCACTATCCCTCACTCACTGGTGTGCACACATGCACCCACATGCATGCATGGAATACACATATGCACATGCACACACATTAATCCTCTCAACAATGTTAATAATGAGACCTCTTAATCTTCCCACATACAACAGGCAGGGAAAAAAATAAACTAGAGGATTCAGTAACAGAAAAGGCCAGTCCTGCTGTTAGAGTCCAGCCACCTGTGAAGAGCTGAGATAAAAAAAAATTAAGCACCTACTGCTGCTTCAGAATAAAAGGCTACAAAATTAGCTGGTGCAGGAGGAACAAGATGAGCAGTGGATGTCTGATGCACACAGGTTAGTGCATGCTGAGAAAGCTATTCATAAACCCTTCAAACTGGTGGCATGTAAATACATGTGAATCACTGCAGGCTTCTTCTTGTGTAGATAAATGATCACCAGAGTACACGGATATAAGTTATAACTCAGTAAGTAAAAAAAAATAATAATAATAATGACCACCCTGCTCAAATTGAGTTCTTGGCTACTGACACGACAAGCTTGGAATACATGAAGAAGCACAAGTTTGCACTGTAACAAGCTCAGATACTGCTAAGAACATGGACAGCCAGGCCTTTTTTTTTGGTATACATATCAATGTCAGCATGAAAAATGTGCTGAGCAGTGAACATGGTGCATTGAAAATTGCAATTCCAACTGATGCCACAGTCTCGCAAAGATCAAATATTTCTGGTTTAATCAAAATTATCTAGAGCCATACAGCAGAAATTAAGGTCGGCTATCACTATGAACGAAATTGCAGTCACATTTTTTTTCTTCTGTTTTGGTATAATAATCAACTTTTATTTTCATCTGGAAGGAATCATAAAATTATCCACATAAGAACTTTCAGAAACTTCCTTTTGTGTGCTCCTGATGTCTTAAAAGATGCTGGATTAAAGGGCTCAATCAACTGAGGCATTCAAAACCTCAAATTATAGGCTGAGATTCTCGAATAATGCAAAGGTTAAATGACACAAGAGGCTCAAGTTATGCAGCAAAAGTGCCCACGAAGGCTACAAGAACATTAAAGCTCTCTGACTGACAAAGAATTCAGCACTAAATCCTTCTGTATTTGTATGAGGCCCCAAGACCCTTTAAAATGTTAATATGGAGATGACTGGATTATATTGATTAAACATTTTCTGGCACTTCTGCATAGAAAGATAAATACCTTTGTCCTCCTTGTTAAAAGATCTGCTGCTTTGCACTGCGTACTGGTTTTGTTGATCCCATGCATGCTATGCGGATGCCACTTAGGGTCAATGTACATTATACTTCCAGGATTGTTTTTTGGCATCAGATGTGTGCACATAAACATGTCAGCTTCCTATGTAACTAAAACAGGACTGTAAAAAAAAATGTTGTCCCTGGAGCTATAAGTAGTGAGTACTGACACAAGAGTAGTTTGTTTTGTTTTTGTTTTTTTTTACAAATGCTGCATCAAATATTTATAGGCCAACTGATTTTTCCACTATGATTTTCCATTAATACATGGCATATATATATATATAATATATTAATAAATCAGTGATGTGCGTAGACATGCTTTTGTACACTTTCAGTTCTCTCAATCTTGCCTTTTTCAATATGCAAAAAAAAGTTATGCTTGTTGCTATAATCACACACACATATATATATATATATAATGCACCTATATATATGCTGTGTACATCTGTACAGCTCTCTGGACTGATGGATATTTATATCAGCTGTAGCTGCATTTTTGTAGAAGGGATGGCCTTTACTGACTGTAGTACATGTATAGTGGTAATGCTTCCTCGGTACTGATATATACATAGGATCACGGGTTGGCACACACACTTTCTCTGACCTTTCCCTTCTTCCAAGGGACAATGTTTTGGCTGTCTGGATTTTTTTTCCCCAACAAATACAAGGTGGAGGTAGGTGCGTGAGCTGATCCTGGACAAATTCTGGATGATCCAACACATTGCTGATATTGGACAGCTGTCTGGGCCTTTTATTGTTTCAGATGATTGGTTACAGTATGTCATAGCTTACACTAAGATGGCAGCATCATGTTCATGAACTTTTAGGCACTTGTTCTGTTTCTATTTTTAAAATTTTACAAAGCAATAAATGCAGTTAAACATTAAGGAAATAATAGTCTTACACTGGTAGAATACACTGCCCCAACTTCAGTCATGACTTTGTTCCTTCTTTAACATGATCACACCATTCAGCATAATGTTTTGTACATGTAATATGTTCATCTAATATCTATACTGGACACATATTTCTTTTGGTGGTATTACCACAGTATATCTCAAATTTATGCCTCAGCTTAAGTTTTTCAATGTGGTTGACTATGCTGTCAAGAATGAAGAACTGACTGTGGATCTAATGGTACTCTAAGGTTCATTTCAAATTCTGCAGTTTGATAAATGTTATCATCCCATCGTTTAATGATCTATCAATTTTTTTTCAAAGTTGTGTGCTGGGGATGGGGGGTGAAAGTGCATTTTCTCTGTCTAGTATCTGCAACTGTGCCTTAAATGCAAACACCACAACAAAGAACTGGCTTTGCTAGTACTTGTACTCTTGTAGCAGGACGGTGTGTTGCTTAGACAAAGTTTACGTGCTTACATTCGTGAGACTGATGGCGCAACAGTCACATTATAGTTATACTGACACCGGGCCAACCATTCCTAGTCCTGTTCCCCGTAGTGCCTGGCGTCTGGCAGGGCAGCAGCTAGATTGGCAATTTTTTCTATGACTCGGTCGAGATGCGAATCACCGACCTCCCGCCTCGGAAGCGGTGGGAGGGTAGTTCGGTAATTTCAAATTTATCAAGCTGATAGTTCTGATACGATAAACGAAGGCAAAAAAAGTATATCAAAGATACTCACTGGTTAGTTTTCGAAGTAAAATATTTATCAAAACTTGGTAAAAATACCACAAATTCTGTATATCTACATAACATACTGATACTGACACAAGTCCCCAGAGCCGAGACAAGTCAGTCACAGTGTACACTTTGAATATCGCCCTCATGAAAATACTAGAGTCTGTAGGTGGATGGGTCAGAAAGGAAGAAACAAACGTTGTTACCTTAAATCTTCCCATCGTATGCTGAAATCAGCGGGCTGTGAAAAGAGCATGTTTAGCATCGCGGTTTGGCTTCCGTCCGTCGACTGTCGTCTGCCATCTTGACAGCAGATGAATAAATATTTTTAAAAAGTAACACATTCACGAATGCTTAAGAGCCCAGAATTTAACTAGTATTAGAATAAACCCGAAAAGTTAGTTTTAAACCTTTATTCTTTTACGTTAACGAGATAAAATTAATCCGAGAATGTGCCCTTTATTCTTTTATTAGTCGGCATAAATTTTGCAAAAACATTGTCAAGGGAGACTAGCTTCATTTAATGATCGCTTCGGCCTTCATGAGTTTTCTCCCTTACTAGGTTGCGGTTCGGAAAGTTGAATATATGTATAACCAGTGCTTTTCGTAGCTAAATCTAAAAGGCCTTTTTGAAGACTTTAAGAAATTTATTAAGTTTAATGCTAGAATCTACGTACAAACACCTTTCAAGACCGCATACGGATATTTAGCCTCGCTTATAAAAATATTTCACTTTCAAAATTAAAATGCTGATCGTATGTTTTTAGTTGGTTTCATGCATTTATCTCTTGTTTTGTTCAGTAGGCTGCTAAAATATACACACGATTTGGGGCATGGGAGTAGCTTAATCTGCGGTAAGCACTTAAAACATGTGCTACATGTATACACATAGACACCCGTTTGTTGAAGCAGGAATTACCTCCCATGATGGAGAGGTTCGCATGAGTAAAAGGGGTTGATAACCGGCTGCTGCGAGTCGTAGCTCGCCAGAAGCGTCTTTTTAAACCGTAAGAGAGTCGATAAAGTAAAGTTCTTTTTGGTCACCGACCACTATGTCGGATGTTGCCTCTGGTTGAGCTATCATACGATTTACACCTGCCTCGCAGTGGTCTAACGTGTCCGCTTCTGACACAGAAGGTCGCTGCATGGTTCGTACCCCTGCCGAGTCATACCTGACTTAAAACTGGACGCCAATGGACATTACATGGAGCAGTACTATGGTCCGGTGTCAGTATAACGTAACTGGGTGGGTTTGAAGCCTGTGTTGTGACAGCAGTTCCACGTTTGACAGTTATTTAATTCAATAATTGTCTCCAGCGGCACCGTCCTGAATTAAGTGACAGGCACCTCGTTTACGACTGGACGTAACGAAAAAACCCACAACCAGCCACACGATTCACACTAGCTGTAGACGATGCAACATCTCTGTGTTGCTCGAGACCAGTGCCTCGCTTCAACTGAACATCATCATGGTTAGTTAGACTAATCAATAAAACGGCACACCGAGCGAAACAGCCCAATCTGTTTTACCCGCTCCCATTCACCCCCCCACCCCCAACTCCGCAGCCTCCATGCTAAAGTCATCGCTTCTGTTGGCTGCTGGCAGCGGCTTGGCATGTTTCGCCAGAGCGCCGATCCATACTATTCTGTAGCATCACGCATCCTAGCAGAAGTGGCTTGCTACGATCTCGAAAACTGGAAAGGCCTCGCGGATTTTTTTTAACCCGTTAATCGGGAGCAATCGTTTTGCAGTCCATTACAGAACGGTTCTCGAACCATTAAGCATGTTTCAGTGGAGACTCATGGTGTGAACTAAATGCCCGTCTCTCGTGAATTATTTAAAAAGCACGTGAAAAAAGTTCGGACATGCATTTGATGATAAAACCAAGGGTGTAGAAAGCTAGCGGTGTGTAGCATCATGGAAACAGGTCACGGCTACGAGGAAGTCCCTCCTCTGCCCCCGAGGTATCGTTTTCGGGACTTAATTTTGGGAGACACCGTCAGCACCGATACCGACAGGTGAGAGAGAAAACATTTTTGTTCTGCTTCACCGATAACTAACGAGCATTTTCCGGAGGTGTATGGGTGAAAACGCAAGAGCAGAAACATGTAAAATACACCACTTTTGTATATTTCTGGTTAACCATATAAATATATCTAAGTTATACGTTTAATTACAACTTACAGAGAATTCAGCAAAGACATCACATATACACTATTTTATGATCTCTCTGCCCTTCCTCTCATGTGTAAACTTGGAAATGTACTATAGCCATCAGGCAGTTGCAGTTATAAACAGCTAATTAAAACTCATGCAGAAAGAGGTTGAAAAGTTAGCATGTCTGCTCAGTATTGAAATGGGAAAAAAGAGACCAGTTTACTCCAGGGTTGGCCAGAAGAAAAGGTTTGAAGGGGGAGGAAGAGAGACTTCTGTTGATGTGGTTGTTATCACAAAGCAGTTTGAATGATGCAGTGAATGAAAGGATGAATAAGAACAAAACCCCATGTGACAAGTATTTTTGCTTCCACAATGTGATGTGACTTGTGAAAACGTTTTGTTGCGCTCAGAGTAATGGTTTACTGTAAATTGTTACTTTAATGCAGACACCTCAGAGTAATGGTTTACTGTAAATTGTTACTTTAATGTAGACACCTCAGAGTAATGGTTTGCTATAAATTGTTACTTTAATGTAGACACCTCAGAGTAATGGTTTACTATAAATTGTTACTTTAATGTAGACACCTCAGAGTAATGGTTTGCTATAAATTGTTACTTTAATGTAGACACAAGGTTGGTGAAGGTCTGCTTACTAGTTAAGAATACCACTGAGTCGGGCTGGCCGCTGCCAAGTTTGATCCTAAGACATGACAGACATTTCTTTTTAAACACCTTCCAGTCTGAAAATGCAATCTAGATGCACATACGCAAATGTGTATGCATATTCCATGACTGGTGAACACATGTATTATAATACAATAACAAAGTGAATACAGATCTCTTGAATTTTAACAGATTTAAGTTTTGATTGCTGACTGTTCATAGATTCTGCTGGTTTTAATGTGCTGGAACAACAGCATGTTAAGACAGTGTTCACAGGATAGTGAGGATCAGATACATCAATGTTAATAGTGGTTCATCTCCTGAACTTTCAGTGTATAGTTTGCACAACGTCTGTGTATGTGTCGTTACTAACACAGGCAGCGGGGTCTCATTCTCATCAATCAATGAACTAACCAATACTGTAACAGATTCTTTTTTTAAAAAGGGAATAAAATATCATGCAAATTATGGGTCATAACCAACTGAGAGAATAAGACTTTAGTGTAGGGTAGACAGGGTGATGATGATCTGCTGTGCTCTAGCTGTCTACCTACCTATAAAGCTATCTAACTCCATGTATATGGTCGGCCATGATGTACATTATCAAAAAAAAAAAAACCTTCTGAATTTTGCTGATTTTGGAGTGGTAGACCTTTAAATATAGTTCCACATGCTGGTATTCATTTTGTATAGTACTGACAAGGTTTAAATGTGCAAACTAATATATTGGCATCTGTAACACCTTACAAATAATTTCCATATTGTTTTGGTACACAATTCAGATTTTATTTTAATACTGAAAAAAGAATAACAAAGATGAGTTTAATGAAAGAAAGGAAAGAGACACACATGCACTATTAATGCTGACTTACTTCAGACTAAAAGAGTAAAATGTGTGATTATTATACAGTGTATGTGGAAACAATCCACAACTCATTGCAGGTGGCTTGACATGGAGATTTCACAATCACAGAGATGGGATCTGGTCATTTGATCAGTTAATGGCACATGAACAGTGGAGGTTGTCTCACGATGGGTGGAATGAATGCAGGACAGTTGTTTTGTCTATGCTGAGCACAGTTGAACATGTTTCTTCAAGTTGCTGTATAGCACTTTCTGACAAACCAAGGAGCAAACTGTCATAATGTTGCACACGTTCACAAATTCCAAACAGAAAATAATTATGTAAAGACGTGTTTGATGTTGGATTTTGATGCCTCGATTGAACAGCAGGCTTTGGTGACATTGCAGGTTTTGTGTAAAGGACACCATTTTGTGCACAACAGCTTCATAGCAGTGCTCAGGTTATAGCATTTCTTGGCAGCAGCGAAAAAAAATTCGAGAGAAAATTGGGAAGAGTTTGTAAAGATGGTGAGGAAGGAAATTGGGAAGGGTTTGTAGAGATGGTGAGGAAGGGAGGTGGGGAAGATGAAGAAGTATCTGGAGTACCCCTAGAGAACCCCAGATGGCCAGGCCTGGAAACAGGTGCCACCTGCACAGAGTCACAGACATAAGAGGACAGGCAGCACACCCATTACATTAAAAGCCTCAGATCAACTTTCAATAATTCATGAGCTCCGAGGGATATGTCTCAAAAGAATGGCAACACAAATTTATTCCAAAGAGTATGGCATCGAGGGGTAGACTTGCAAAAATTAGTTATGTGGCTGAAAAGCTGGAGAATCAACCCAAACCACACTCTGGCCTGTGGAAAGAACTGGACAGGATATGTTTATCGGACGTAACTGCCTTTCTTAACTAGACAAATCTGCATACTGCTTAGGCGAAGTTTTGGCCTTAGGCGCTACAAGGTTCACAAACGTAGGCCACGCATGTTTCTGGTTGAGAGGGTTTTAATTTGCAGCAAGAGACTTGTACATGTATTACTTTACAATCCTGTCAACTTGAGCTGCTTGACAGCACTGTGTTGGAGGGGATTGTTTTTAAAATGTGTAGTTCTGCTGGTGTTATCTGGTGCGCAGAAGTTCTGGGCCGACGTCCCCCTCTTGTTATCAAGCTAACAAACAAAGCAGTAGGGCCTAGGGATGGCTTGCATGAGCGTTCGTAGCTGCTCTTCTGGGCATAAAAACGGTCGTAAGGCCCATTGGCCTTCTGTATTTTACGTACATCTTTACGTATGAACAGGCGATACAAACGCTCATGCAAGTGAGCCTAATACTGTAGGTAAACTAGAACCTCACCTGCTTGATGTCTGCGAGCAGATGCCAAGTTTTCGGCTGCTCTGCTTACCGTGCCTGTTTGGTGCGAAAAAAACTTTTCTTTTAGCCCCGTCAGTTCACACCTCCTGCTGGGGCAGTCTCCTACTGGCGTCGATGCGCACAATAAGTAGCATGCAGCTCTGGGAAGTTCGTTTTGAGTTATCTTCGGCAACGGACAAGTTTAACTCAAGATGTTTATATATATAATAGAACACGGCGCTGATGTCTGGCACGTCTCCTCCTGTGAAGACGGCATTGTATCTTCTACTCCTTCACTGTACTTTTTTTCTCTCTGCATCCCATTCTTCTTGTTCTTTTGTCTTTTTTGTGTGCGTGCATGCGTTTTGCGCGCGGGCCTGTATAGTTTTCTGAGGTGATCCGTCTACCCCCCAGGGATCAAACTAATGAAGTCTGAAACAGTCGCTATAGTGCGTTACTTCTGCTTGCTTGTATGTCTTACGTCTGCTGACCGTCATCTCCCCAATGACCTGAACTTCGTTGTTTTTTGCCCTCTGGGTGAGATCAACAATCGGCATTGGTCAGCCGGTGGGAGGTGAAGGGCCGGTTTGCCTTGAGTCATTCAGTCGGCTGGTTCAGGGCGCTAAAATGGATGCCGCTCGGCAGCACAGCATATTATGTTTGCGATTTTTTTATTGCCTTTTGATACCCCTTTTAGCGCCTTCAATTACAGTCCGCTGGCCCGTCTGGAGTAGTCATGAAACTGGTCCTAGGTCAAGGGTCACACTCATAGCGTGAGTGCGCAGGCGCGCTTGCGGTCCCTAACGGTTGTTAGGATCGAGGCTGCATGCGGGGAAACCCCAGCTCTTCAAGTGATTTACGAGGTCTGACGCTCGTTGGCGCCCCCCCCCCTTCCCCAAATAAAAATCGATGTCTGTGACAGAAAGGGCGGATACAGACGTTCACACAAGCCATCCCGGACCCGTTTATGCGTCAGTAAAACGCATCTGTGAGAAACTGTGTTAGACATCGCAGTCTCAGACAACTTTATTATTGTTATTTGAATGGCCTTTGCAAAGCTTTTCATCAAGGGATTGCGGTTTGATTCTAATAGAAGGAAGTGATTTGTTCCGAGTTTGTCAGTTCATTCTGGGCGGACTGCTGTTTACGACATCGGCTTCTGGGCCTTTGGCACTGGTTGCTAATGTGCCGTCGGCATTTTTCGTGTGCAGACTTCGAAAGGGGTTGCTGGCATTTGGGCAGATTTCCTCTAGGACTAGGCGAAAGGTTTTGGGAATCTGATGCGATGGAGGGTGTGTGCATGCGTGCGTGGCTGCGTGCGTGCGTGCGAAAGAGAAAGGGGGTGGGAATGAGAGATGCCGATTGGAAGTAAACCAGTCTTTCAGAGTTTCCGCAACTCTGCGACTGATTGAGAGTAAGGCAGACTTGGCAAAATTTCAGGTCCACTTTATTGCTTTCAATAATAGACCACCACTCACTCGAGATGAATTGGGCGACGACAGGGAGGAGAAGCAGTGCGTAGGTACGTTTACCGTATGTAGACATAGCACATGTCTGGCAATAACGCCAAAAAAGGAAACGTGGATGCATCTTAAACAAAACCCAAATTTTGGAATCTACGCAGTGTAGAAGCAGAATTTATCTGAGTGGCAAAAGGCAACCTTATACCTTAGCGTGTTATCTATCACACACTAGCCAGGGGACCCGGGGGTGCCCGGGTTCTTTTCTTGGAATAAAGAGCATGAAAAAGTCACAGTTCTGTTCGGCCAATCAACGCCGAGACGTCAAAATCTGAAACCTTGACCAACCACCCTACCCCACCCCTCCACCCCTAACCCTACCCTACCCCTCCTCCCCTGGGTGACACATTGCCCCGTCCCCCAGAAACACAGTCCGGGTATAGAGCTCGTCATTTGATAAGCTATACATAAAGGTAGCTTGTCAATCGAGGCAAGGGAAAGTACTCTTCGCACAGAAGGGAACTTTGGTAATTCCCCCTTGCACGCTGATGGCCGTGTACACATGATAAAGGCGTCGTCATATTTATTTTGCCATTTCTGTTTAGGCCTAGGTACAGGGTCGCTATATGGCCTATTACCATCTGCGGGTGAAAAGGAATCCGCGTGCCGTATGCGGTGTGAGTCGGTTCAGGGGTGCGGATTTGTATAACTTACAAACCCACAAACACCTCCGTCCCCAACACACACTCTCACACGCACGCCCCCATCCCCCACACACACGCACACACACATTATATACATATAATAAATTAGATGATTACCCTGCCAGATAACTTTGTTTAAATAAACAACACGGGATGTATGATGAACATGCTTCATCTCTACTTATCATCTGACCTATACTGAAACTATTTTCGGAGAGCTTTGAGCTTACATAGGCAAGCAGATATCCAAAATGATCTCTCTCACATAAAAAAATCTATGAATAAATTGTATTTAAATTATGACCCAACAGGCTAGCTAGGAACAACCAGCAGGCATTCAAGATAAGCTGATAAACGCTGTTGTTACGGGATAGCATAAAGGCATGGATATATTCCTGTATGCGAGCGAACGTAATTTCCTCACGTGCAACTATATGGGGGTGGGATGGGGGGGGGGGGTCACAATGCTGCACAGCGCCGTCTGGTAGTGAACAAGTGGAGGTGATCGATTGCTTTTTTAGGCACGACCAAACGAATTAACAGTCGTCTTGGGAAACGACCCCCGGGCTCGAGGCAAAAAATCTGCGTAGATAAAGGAAAACAGCATCTTAATTCCTTCTGTCGGGTAAAGTTGAGATATCTGTGCGTGTGATCTGCGCACGTCGGAAGGGCAGTAAATTGGACAGTTTTTATGGGGGCGTTCTTCGCGAGTGTGCGTGCGTGGGTGCATGGCGCGCACATATTTTTCTATAGTGTATATTTTTCCGTCTCTGTGTGCGCGATTCTGTGTGCGTGTGTGCCTACGTGAGTGCGTATGTAGATTTATCGCTATAAGAGAGAGAGACGATGAAGGGGATGAGAAGGAAGCGATAGAGATAGGGAGGGGGGGGCAGGGAAATGGAGAGCAAAGCATAGCAAGCGCGCGCATAGGGGGAGAGAAGAGGAGAGGATGGCTAGCACCGCAAAGCTGGTTTGGACTTCTTTCCTCTTCTCTAAAACATGTTTTTAACCGTTCCCCTCTGCTTAGCGCTTGAATTGAACCATTATTTTTTGCCTTTGATTTATCCCCGTTGTTTCTGTCCGTTCTGTCGTTGCCGGATATTTTTTTCATCTGTGTCAATGTCGCTGTCCTGAAAATAATGTTTCATGTAGTGCGTGTAGTGTTTTTCTGAAAGGGCCGTTATAAGCAGTTTTTTCCCCCGACACGGCTCTCAGGGGTACAATGTCATGGGGCAACCTTGACGATTGTGAACATTAAATTTTATGAAGCAGCAGTCAAGTTGCGAATCGGTGTAGTTCACTTTCACGTGATTCCTGGTGGAAGCCTTTCTTTGTGATAAGCGAGTGCTTTCCAGATTTTCTAGACAATGCACATCGAGTGCTTTGTACAGGAAAGCTAGCGAAACTGGGCCGGCCTTCAGCTAGCGAAGCTTTTGCTACCCTGTCCTTGTACATCTCATGCACACCGTTGTGCGATAGTACATACAAGGTTATTTCTCATGTTTTCCGGGAACGCTAATACAAATAATGAAAGAAAGGATGTTACGCCTATTAATTTTTATTGCTGATCGATATAGAATGTCCCCTCTGCCGAAAGATATCACCATCACGGATGGATCACAGATCACGGCCGTAGTGGATTCCTGTTTGCGGTAGTGCCGACCCCCAGATTATGCATTGTCAACGGCTATGGGGCTGTTTATACGTTTATTCAGGAATTCTGTCGCTGCTGGTGAGCTGCTCGAGCAATAAATGAGTTATATTCTTTCCTCAAATTCCACTGTAGGTTACGAAATAAGGAGCTATGACAGCACGCACGTTGTCTTCGGCTCAGCACACGATGTGCGATTCAGTAGGTATGAGTGAAAATTTGCATTTCGTTAAATGTCTAGGAGTTAAATGGTCGAAACCAGTTTCAATAGATTACTTGTATTATGTTTTCACGTAATTGGTATTACATTTCAAATTATTAAGAAAATGACATCTTTTTAATTTGCGTCAACACTCCCATGACAATATTGATATGTTATAGAGTTCGTAAACCAGAACTATATGATTATCTTGATATCGAGGCATGTAAATTTTGTGATCTGTTATATAGACCCTTACACGTATGCAATTATTCGGAAAGTGCGGAGGGTGGGGGGTAATATATCTTCTTATTATGCTCCGAGGTAGTGTTTGTGATAGTACAGAAGACGAGTTGTAACGTCATTAGACGGAGCTTCTAGAGTTAGGAAATAAGAGTCTCGGAAAAATAGAAATATAGAACGTTGTAATAAGAAGAACCATTTTCAGAAAACTTTATGAGTTCTGTATTGACTCCGTGATTGATGACGCAGCAAGCGTCTGAGAAATAAAGGGACAGAACTCCAGTTCAAAACAGACCCTGGGGCAGAGGTTTCAGTCACTGGGGAACAGACGTACATGAAGGTGAAGAATTGGCCTAAACTGTTTCGAAACAGAGCAAAACTCAATGCCCTAGGGAAGAATCTCATTGCTGATTTTGTCTTGAGGAGCTATCTAGAATGCAATCAAGAAGACAGACATTGCCAAATGCGTATCTTCGTTGTTAACGCTGTAGCAGTAGTAATAATAATAATAGGCAATTTGTACCGCGCCGTACCTCACCTCACAGAGGCGAAACCCACAGAGCCTGACAGAATACATGTAGACACACACCCCCACACACACGCAGGCTAACGCAATACAGTATTAACCCCTCATGAGAAGACGAGCGGAGCAGCTAGCTGAGAAACTGCGTATACAGGTGTAATTTGAGGGCGCGTTTGAACGATTGGACTGTGTTGGCGTGTCTCAGATGGTAGTCAGTCAGTTCCATAGCGTTGCAGCGTGGAAGGAGAAAGTGCTTTCGCCATAAAATTATGTCTTTGTCCGTATTTGGGGTACAGCCAGCAGGCGATCGCCAAAGGCTGAACGGAGTTGCCTGGATGGAGGGTAGACTGTGAGCAGATGAGAGAATTATGTTAAATGAACAGCCAGAGAGAAATTTGTAGCACAGGGCTGAAATTTTATAGTCGATGCGTGGCTGAATAGGGAGCTAGTGAAGAGGATGTAGAAGGAGCCAGGTCTGTCAGCAGTGACCTACTCAGCAGTCTCAGAGCCGCAGCAGGGCATGACGCTAACTGTAGCATTTTATAAATTATCTTTCAGATGGGAGCCTACCCGCAGTACCTGTTCACCTACAGGCGTACCAGGAGGCATGAGGTGAACTGTCCACCCTGAGCAATTTGCTTGTTCACGGTTGTCGAAGAGTGGTTCCAGCGAGCCAACGAGTTGAGATCTTAAACAAGCTTCGTGAATCGCACCGAAGCCTTCACGAGTGACGCCAGGGAACACAGATGACAGTGTGATGACCTTGTCTCAGCCGATATAAATTGAAAAAAAAGCCCAGTGACACCAGTGCGGACTTGAACCTGCGCGCTGTGGTCGACAATTCTCTATGAACGGCCATGGGAGACACTCGGGGTAGAATCTTCTTTTCTTCAGAGGAAAAAAAATTCATCCTGTAGTTGTAGATTACTATTCTAGGTGGATAAAAATCACCCGTTTTAGAAACCCAACTGGAGCTATCGTTATCGGCAAGCTGCGCTGTGTGTTTGCCACACATAGGATTCCTGATGATGTTATCTCCGGTACCGGCCCCAGTTTCATTGCCAGGGGTTCCGCAAATTTGCTCAGGACTTCAACTTTGAACACCAGACAAGTGGCCCTGCATTTCTCGAAGCTAGCGGGGAAACGGAAAGTGGCGTAAACATTGCCAAGAAAATTCTTGATCAGCAGTCACCTTATGTGGCTCTCTTAAAGTAGAGAGTAGCACTACATTCCAGCACCAGGGTCAACCCGGCACGAGCTTTAATGGGGAGAAAACTCGAGACAAAGGTCCCAATTCTTCCGTAAAACTCGCTGCCGATGTGACCGGACGACGAAAATTGGTTACAAGAAACAATAGGATAAAAAAAATGTGGAAGCTGTTGGTGCCGCTGCAGGTTGGTAATCCTGTGCTGATAAAGATGAAGATGAAGACAGTTTCTTGTATAAAACAGGTGCTGTAGTCGCAGCTGACCCACCACACCATCTGGGGTTCGGCGCCGCCATAGAAACCACGTTTTGAAGCCGTCCCCATGTAAAGAATATTTCAGTCATCCTACAACTGTGTAGCCAGTTCCTTCAGATGGCCTTTGGGGTGATCCGCAGCTTTAGTTTCAAACCCATGTCAAAATGTCAGCTACTGACCAAGGTGCACGCACACTTACAACTCACTCTCGTAACATCAAAGCTGCCTGTGGACACGCGGCACTTCATCCAGGTAGATACAGAGACATAGTTACAGCAGAGCTTTAAAAAAAAGAAAGATGAAAGATGTTCGGATATACAAACAGATTTAATATCTAAATACCTAACACATAAATGACTACGTAATGCATTTGTAGCTAGATTAGAGATTTAAAAAACGGAAAATTTTTCATGGCAACGCACACGAGGGAAATAATGAGTCGTTAAAACAACAGTCTCTTAAGTTTCGTTTTACAACTGTAACTCCTCTGCTGTCCAAATGACCCGGATTCTTTACACTCGGCAATAGCATTTTTGAACAAACAGCAAATATCGGCGACCACAGATTGATTGACAGTAAAAGAATATTCTGACCATTATATACACAACAGGTAATCTGCTGTTTTACGTCCCCCCTCCCCACCCGAAATTAGGATACGCGAATTTGTCATTTACGTGGAGAGGGCGGGGGGTGGGGGACCCATATCCATTCAGCCATTTCGCTGTTTGTTTTTGCTGGAAGCATTTGCTTTCCGGAATTGTGTATTTCCTCTTTCCCAATTCCATTTCGTTTGATGGACAGCAAAAAAGGTTAATTTTCCCTTATCAAATTTTCTTCTAGTTTTTGTTGCTCTGACTGCAAATCTGACACGAAATATACACGTTTTGTTCCATTATTCTGTTTGATTTAGTACTTATGAAACATGATGAATGAACGCTGCCAGATAACCCCTCTTAAGCTTTGACGAGTCGCTGTGTCTTTCTATTTGTCCTCTTCTGCATAGCACAGTCTAGAGAGTGACATCTTGGTGAACGAATTCCTTTGAATGCAGTTTGCACTCTGGGGAAGATGAAAAGAGTAGCTATTGCTCCCATTTCAAGAGATAAGCAAAAGAGTGGTTACATCGGTCGGCTTAAAGGAGTGAGAGATCGAAGGGACAGCTGGATGGTTGGTTAAGAGGATTATTGTTTACCCCTCTCTTCCAGCCTTCTTGCGGACATTTCGAATTATGGGACAGGGTTGGGACCTGGGATCCTATTAATAAACCGTGACTGAAACAACCACCAAACTGACTGTTGCAGTAAAGTCGACGCAGAGATGAAGTTAACCACGACAGTGGATTATTTCGTGTATTGAGATTTACAGATTTATCCTCGAGTTCAAGTCGAGGTTCAGATTGTCTTCGGGTGTGTTTTAAAATATTTTATATTTTAGTTTTTTTTATTTTGTTTTGCTGATAAAATTGTAGCTGAGCGGATATTTTGAAGAACACACGCATCTGCCACAATCTAACGAGTATGTACATGTGTGTCGGAACTATATATTTTGGGAAAGAACTTTTCTTTAACTATAGTCCACGCTAAGGCACTGCCCTGTTATAAATCACAGCAGCAGTTATCGTTTGGCAATGACACATCTTACGATTCCGGGCGGTTTGAAGATTTTCATCTGGTGGTGACACGGGAGCTATCGCCGTTTGGTGGGATGCAGTGGGGTTTTGTGCACCATTTCAAATGTTCCTTTCCTTTGCTGGGACTATTTCTGGCGTGAAAACAACCGAAGAATCAAGTAAAGAAACAGGACTTCACACGAAACGCACCTTATCTGATCCAGCGCAGTAATAGTATTTCGCTGTTCTTCGACACAAGAAGCCTTTAAGTGGAGACGATGGGGTTTGGACGCAGACGGCATTCACGGAAACCAAACGATCGTTCTCAACAACTTAACAGCCCCTTCCTTTCCCCTGAAAAAAATAGAGAGGTGACGGTATAGAAACTTTCTGGATGGGAGCCTGTGGCCCCCGATTCAGTAATTTCATAGGTGGTGGGGAGGGAAGTATAACAGCTTCAAAGGAGAGCATCCCGTCAGGGAGTGTGTAATTAAACACTTGCTGAGTGACACTTTGGATCTTACAGTGAGGTGTTTACTACATTCTATTATCTCCACAGTAAGTCTGGAACTCCAAAAAGATTTAACGGCACAGCGTCTACTGATCGCGTCCATCTGCTTTCTGAGTGATGAGAACATAACAAAGATAACGTGCGGACTTGAGCGGCGGGATAGAAAAAGTTATCGAGTTCCTTAAAAAATAAACTCGAGGAAAACTGAAAGAAACATCCCACCCCCACAAACGAAGGGTGGGGAGGGGGAAGGGAAACGGTAAACATTCTCGGAGAAAACACCCCAACGATATATAAATGAGATTTTAGACGACTACGGAAAGGTCAAAAAGTAACACAAAGCGTCAAATATCCGCTCGAGTGGGATTAGTACAAATTATTTCGGACGTCAAATAAATAGCTTGGAAGACTCGAGTGGGCCTAACATCAACTCTTTAAGTTGCGTCATCAGTATAACTTATTTCTGGCGTCGTATAAGTACATTGGAAGACAAGTCGATGTAATATAAAATCTGTAAGTGCCTATATTGGCAGGAATTGAACACGTGAACATAGAAGAGGATGTATGCACAGGTACGTTGGGAGTACTACAGACCAGACAGTTGAAATTCGATAGTTTTCAGACGGATGTGTTTTTTTAATGTAACGTTTAAATAAGAAATACCACTGTAATGCATTTTTCCCCAAAAGTTCGTCTGGGCATACTCACTGCTGTAGATTCCCGTGTCCAGTGATAGCCCCAAGCACTGCTCTGCGGATTAACGCCCCTGGCCGTTCCACTGCTCTGTGAAATTAATGTGAGTGGCACCAGCCTCGCTTGGGTTCTGTCGCTTGATCGATTGTGCGAAAGATCGTGTTTGTGCAGGTGTGAGCCGCTCGAACTTTTCCGTCTGTAACGTTAACGTAGCAGACGAAAGAAGGAAAGACAACAAAAAGTGCTCCAAGGGGGCGATAATTCAGAAATCGTTCTTAGAAAGTGGGCTGATTACCTCGCCATTGTAAATCTGACTTCTTTGTAGTTCGTCGTTTGCTGGCCCGAATTAATTCGTACAAACAAAAGACGAAATTCGTGAGTTAAAAAATTACTTGTAGTGCATGTTATGCCAATATTGGCTATACCATAGGAGGTGGGGAGATAAGGATGAAGAGAGGTTGCAAAGAGCGAAGTGTGTCTGTTGGCGATTTTAGACAGCAAGCGCTGTACTACTTTGTCTTGAATTTCTAAACTGTGCTCTGAAAAGCCCTCCAAAGCGTGAACTGCAGTGAGAGGGTCGGTACTAAGAAGCAGATTAAAAGTTTAGGGCACGGAGTTTGCCCCATGCTTTAAGTCCGTAATATAATCCTTGACCTTTGAAGGAATCGAACCCGCACTTAGAGACCTGACGTCAATGCTGAGCATCACTGAGCTGTGTTCTTGCCATTCGTACACAAGGTTTTAGGGATCCACACCACTCTCCCTCTCAACCCCCCCCCCTCCAACGGGGAAGGAGGTTAAGTCCGTTCTTAATTAGATGTCCCTTCGAGGAACAAACTTTGGCCGTCTGAATCAGATCAGTCCTGCGTTTTACAGCGCGTGCGCCCGCCTTTGTTACACATGTGTGCACAACAGTAGCCAGCGTAGAGCTGAATTTAAGTTCCAGAAACAAAATTCTGCCAGTTATATGATTTTAAAAACATGTCGTGCAGTCTTTCTTGGAGCAAAGAAGATCGCCCACCCCGCTTTCTCTTTAGCCATGGAACACGAAGTGCTGGGAAAACGCGTGCCGTTGCCATGTGAGAAAGGCTACTGGCCCTTGGCGGGCGCACAAAGTGTGAAACGCAGAACGGGAACCGGGAAAGTTTGTGCCTCGAAAAAGCATCCAATTAAGATCAGGCTTGGGTGACAAGTTGCAAATGACAATTTTGTCTTGTCTGAAGCTGTCGGAGCCATGCGTCTGTCAGATGCACATTCTGTGGTCATCTGAATTGAAATCTGTCGAAGCCAAATCTGATTGGAACCAAAGCCTGGGAAGAGACAAGACACTTGCCAAAAAAAAAAATCTCCTTTTTAAAATGCGGTAAACAGCATTTCAGTGAACGGCGACCAGAGACAAAGGTTCTAGTCTGTGGTACTGAGAGCGGGATACAGCAACAATGACAACAACTACTACAAAATAACTACAGTAAAGCTGTAAAGTACTTGGGCTGCTTCTATTAAAAATAACTATAAAAGCTGCTTCCCTACATTTTGTGACAGCACATCTTTTATGCCGTTTCTGCCTGCTTCACTCATACTTCGCAGTTGGCGGAATCGTGTGTATTGAGTAGTCGGGCGAGTTTTCTTGGCATGTGTTGGTTTGAGGTGGCATGGCGTGGGTCTGTACCTGCACGGTTCGTTTCCGTAAATTTGTCTTTGTGGGTTGGACAGATGACGGAATCTGAACACATCAGCTGAAACGTGGTCAGAAACAAGAAGAACAGAAGGAAGAGAGGTGGAGGAGGAGGCAAGGCCTAAGGAATACAGGGTTGTCGGAAATAAGAATAAGAATGCCGGGAACAAGAAAATTATAATTATTTTCAGAATACATTATATCTTTTCAAAGCGTTACTTCTTTGTTGTTGCTGTTTTAACTTGGCTATTATTTTTGGTGCACGGCGTGTGGAACCTGGTAACTCCATTTAAATATATTTAGCGGCTGATATCTCTCCTATGTTTTCTGTTCTTTCTGTCTTTGATGAGCGACGATGCAAGTGCGGAACAAACTTATGAAATATCATAGGGGAGAGGAGTAATTTGAATGCAGTAGTCTTACAGAAGTCGTTCATCGCACGCGAACAACAGGTTCAAAGGGACGAATAAAATAAACACGCGCTGGCAGACGGCTTCCTGTTGGAGCTGGAGAGCGCGCTGCATAGCGAAGCTGTCTTCCAGCGAAGTCTGGCGTCGCAGTCAGAAAGTTTGGTCCTCTCCCTCCTCCTCCTCTCCCTCCTCCGGTCACTCAGCACGACAGGCATGCGTTGAGATCTTATTCCTCTCTCGGAGAAATCGCTTAGCTGGTGTCTGTGCAGCGTGGCTGCAACTAACCCTATATCACGGCAAGCAGGTGTCGTGTCAATAGAGAGGGAGAGATGGATGGGGGGGGGGGATAGGGGGGACGCGTGCCGGAGGTGTGTCTGAATTCAGGAGCCACTCAGATCACTATCTTGAGGGCAAGCGCTAAGTGTTGGGTCACCACGATTATCTTCTCGTGGAAGAAATTCTTCGCGTTTAATACAGGTGTGGGTTGCATAAGCGTTCGAATCTCCTGTTCGTATGCAAAGATCCGCGTAAAATGCATAGGGCGAAACGGGGTTACGACCGATCTTATTTGTGACCAGAAGTACATATACGAGTGCTCATGCAACTCATCCCGGGACCGCACAACAGCGACATTTTGCCACACCGCCAGGGCCAGGGGAGGGGAGAGTGTGGGGGCAATCTGAAGACGCAAGGCTGGACAACTCGGGTGGACGGCAAAGTTCGCCAACCTAACTTTGCCGAGCGCCAAGGGGAGGGTTAGTCTGTTAAGGGAGGGGCGCGATGACACAACGACGACAGCGGCGGCAGCGGCAGCGGCAGTGCGAGGACGAGGAGAGCTGCAGCAGCAGCAGCGGCAATAACACCATCAGCAGCGGGCCGCGTCGGCGGTGATGTCCAACCCGTGGTTCCACAGGTCTGTGCCGGGCCGGCAAGCGGCCTGCGCTCCCTACGCCATGCACAACGACGGTTTTATCATGGACTCGTCTCCACGAGGCGCCTATCGACGCCGACATCGCAACAGCGGTGTCGTGGGTCTGTACAACGGCGAGGACACAATTCCGCCACCGCCGCAGTGAGTCTATCTTTGTCGTGACTAGCGTTCCTTGTCAGGTTTTAACCGACACGCATCACGAAAGGGGGGAATGCCGGTTCCGATTAAATATCTCGACGGTTGTTTAATCCCGGAGGGAAGTCGTCTGTCGTGGCTAATATTCCTTGTCATGTTTAAACGACTCGCTTCAGGAAGGAAAATGCCTGTTGGGATTTAAATACCTTGACAGTTGCTTACTCCCGGAAGGAAGAAAGTTTGTCGTGGCAAACTTAACCGACTCGCCTTCTGACCAAAAATTCCGAAAAGAAAATGCCTGGAGAGGTTAAAAATTGTTTCGGGCTTGCTTACAGACCGAACGAAATTGTCTGTCGTAGTTAACATTATTGTTAATTTTTGATGACCTGCATAAAAAGGGAATGCGAGTGCCAAAGATGTTTTTTATCTTTAAGATTGTTTGAGCTTTCTCTTAAAATGTCGTTTGCTCTGGGCAGGATTCACAGACTACGCTTTTCAGAATTTAAAACACGGCATTTGTGCCACAAAGGGACTGGAGTGGTTTACATGAGCGTTTGAACCATACGTAAATGCAGCCCTAAGACCTTATACTCTGTGCCCAGAGGCGGCATGCATGAGCGTTCTTGTCTAATGATAATAAATTATAAAATAATTATAATTTCCTTTAAGATCTCTCGGCATTAAGCCATGATCCCTTGAATCCAAAGTTTACTGAAGGAGTTATGTACAGAAAGGACTTTTAAGAGTTATATTTAAAATTACTTTTCCGATGTCTCCCAATTAAATGCGTACCCATGCAGCAACCCCATGAACAGCATCTACTGTGTAAGTGCATGCTGCAGGGTAGTTTGTCAGTTCCAGTCGATCTTTGCCAATTTAGACTTTAACCTTGGGGTAAGGTTTAGGAGTGTATGCACTTTGTCGTTTATAGCTGACAGGCAATTTTTGGATATTTGTCATTCGAAACGTGTATCTTTTTCAGTATTTATCAGATGATGCTAAAATAATGTTTTTAATAAAATTAAAAAAAAGGTGGCTAAACTCGACAGCAGCTTCGCTTGTCGTGGCAACAGCTGTCAGGAAGCTGAATCGCTTTAAGTCTTATTACACAGGAGAAAAACATGTTTACCTGTGTTGGTGATTGTTGGTTGCCGCGGGACTTCGTCCGCAGAAACTCGCATTTTTGTAAACCTGCGTGGGGCGTCGAGTTCTGCTTCATTTGGGGGGAGGGAGGGGAACAGAAGGACACGTAGACAAACACTTGCATCGCATACACAGACAGAAGAGAGACGCTGGAGTGGGAGGGGGATGGGTCAGGAACAACATTGCTACTAGAAACGTTAATGCTATGACCCCGGTGGGGTCATGGGTCGTCGAGGGATGTTGGCATGTTTCTAAATTATAGATGAGGTGTCATCTGGTGTCCCGGCGCGTTCTCGGAGGTTTGGTTAATTGCTTCATGCTCACCTGCTTGCGGTTTCATGGTGAAGGGAGACTATAAATGAGTAGAAGACTTTGAGAAATAAGTAGATGGTGTTGTGGATGGGTAACAACTGGTGAAAGACGGGTGCAGCTGAGAACCAGTTAGCAGACAGTTCACCAGTTTGAGGATAAAGTTTTGTATCGCAAATTTGCGCAGCTCTTGTATTGCGAGACGAGTTGGTGACTAGCGAGCACATTTGTTATGGCACGTGTGTAAATTTGGTCTGTTAAGGCAGTTAGTCCTCTCCTTGTTCTTAACTCTGTGTAGTCGCTGTGTGCATTTTCTTACTTTGGATGTTTTCTTATACGACTCACAGGTTCTGACGGCATTTTTTCATATTTACGGCAGATGTTCGATGCGTTTTCTTTTATTTAGATATTCTCTTAATTTGTACTGGCAGATACATATTTTCATGGGTCATTGACGAAGATTAACATGACATTGTTATGTCAGCAAACGTCTGATGATGAATAATGCAAATAACCAACACCTGCAATAACTGTCGTGGCTGGTGTGCTGCAATGGTTTGTGCTCAGTCCGATCCTCGGAACTCTATCTGACGGCGCAGGTACCCGGATACTCGTGCGTGTTTCCGGTTCTGCGCGTGGCTTATATTCTCGATCTGTCTACCCGATTGGCTGCCGTTATGCGCGTCCTGTTTGCTCGGTGCAGTCCCGTTTTCCCCCTACGGCATGTAGACATGTACTGCTTGCGCTGAGTAAACAAACCTGGGCTGGGTTCTGCGAACCCTTGAATTAGTTTTTCTGTTCGTAAAAAGCTGCTGTTAAGCTTTATTGTTGGCTCTGGGTGGTGGAGAGGAGATGCAAACGTGCCGTGTTGCCGGCCCCCGGCCCGAATTACGATAGCAGCTGTGATAGGAATAAATGAACCACAGGTAGGCTGCAGCAGTAGTGTTCGTATCTCCTGTTCATACGTAAAACTGCACGTGGAATACACACACACACACACACGGGGAGAACGGATTTACGGTCGCTCTTATGACCGGAAAGGCAGACTCGAACGCTGATACAACACAATCCTGGCTCCGTATGCATGCATATAAACGGTACTAAATTTATTCCCGACTAGCGGATTTTTTTTTCTGTTTCTAAAAATGCCTTTTCGACGAACTTCGAATAAGCTGTTCGCTCCTGGGGGACCGAATAAGCTTTGTATTACCGGACAATAGGGGGCGGGTGGGGGGAATAAGCTGTTTGGTTTTCATGTATGGAAAATTCAAGGAACGTATTCCTGTCGTGACGTCTATTCTGGAATAAGTAAGCTATTCGGTTTTCTTGTTTACGGGGCGTGGTGATTGCGATTATGACTGTGTAGTCGTATATTGAACGTCACTAAACTCATCCGCGAGAGGAAAGAGATCCTACCTGGTGAGAGAATTAAAAATCAGAAAACATACCTACTCATTGGGAACATGTCACATCAGTCATTCAACTGGGTACAAACACCACTGTATAGACCTTAAACTGCACCAAGAAACGTCCTCTATGGCGAATACGTTTAGGAAGGCTGTTTTTCGAACAGTCTTCATTGCAACGTGTAGGAGAAAAACAAATGCTTGGTCACTGAAGGCCTCCCAGGGAGAATCTGATGATGACGCATAGCTTTAAAAAAAACCTGAGTGTCCCTGGAACTCTCTGCTTGGAAATTCTAAGGTTTCCTTGACAAGTAATGAAGGTTACTGTATGTTACTGGCCTAGAGGGGGCGTAGATGAGTCGGTGGGACGCACGAGGGGACTATCTGCGTCTTTTCCGATTTGTGTGCGTTGTAGAGTGCTGGTTGATAAAACAGCTTTTCATGAAAACATTCTTGTCGCACTGCGTCAGTGCGGTTTGGTTAACTAAATGCTATGCTCTCTACATTTATGCATGCCCGTCTGACCCCGATGGTTCTATACAAAGCATGCTATACATAACTGGATTTAAATAAAGCTGGCATATAAAGCAAGTCAGGACTACATAAAACCAACCAACCAACCAATATACAACATCGTTAAGACTTGTAGAATTTTATGTAATCAAGCAGCGATGTTTATCAAATATTTTCCGTGTTTTTCTGTAGCTTGCATGTGGTCTTTGGAATTTGTAAAGTTAAACAATTTCTGTTTAGATCCGTTGGCGTTATTATTTCGTTATCCGCATGAACCGACACAGCTTGACGTCCTGTCTGGCGGAAAACTTCCATTTTCGACAGAGCTCCCAGCCGAAAAATCCAGACTGACATGTCCTTTAGAGCCAGTGCAAAGATCGGTTCTCGAGCTTCCCCTCCGGGCGGTCACACATAAGACTACATTTAGAATGTTTTGAAGATCCCTTTCTGGGCCGACATTTGGGACTCTCGTTTCTGCCTACATTTTATGGTTTTGTCGTGTGTTCTGTTCCCTTCCGCTTATGCCTCTGAGATCCCTATTTTGCGAGAAAGGGGACAGAAGCCTGAGATTACCCCATATCCTCTTTTTAAGAAAAAATTATAGGGAAATGGTTCTTTATCGGCATTTGGTATTTTGCAGAAAATAAAACTCTTATGTGTTCTCGATAATTACGTTTGTGCATGGGGCTTCTCTAAGCTTAATTCTCACAAGTGGGCGACCCTCTCACGATGTTCTCATCACTGGTGCTATCTTTCTTCTTCTTTCCGTCCTCCGTTTTCTTAGTCTTTTTTACTTATGACTCCTCTTCCTCACTATGATGATGACGATGACGACGATGACGATGAATGATATGGCAAACAAAAGAGGACAAAGCATAAAGCATCTAATTTGCATATTTTTTCCAGGGTCCACGTGGAATTCTTCACGAATGAGAAGTCTTTCAAAGAGCGTCTGCAGCTGTACTTCATCAAAAACCAGCGCTCAAGTAAGTCATTGCACGCTCACTCGCTGTTGTTGTTGTGGCTACTGCTGGTCCTGGCTTGTAAGCCTACGTCCCTTTTCGCACGGAGGGGGGGGAGTGTCTGTTATGCAGGTCCGTCTGACTAAACCCCAGGTCTGGGTTGCATGGGTGGTTGTGTTTTCACAAGTACATCTAAAGCTGCACGCGACACGTGTGGCTGTGCATCCCACCCCAAGGTTGGTTTGCATGAGCATTCTTATCTCCTATTCGTTCGTAAAGTTATATGTAAAATACACAGGGGAAACGGGCCGTACGACCACCCTTATGAGCGAAGCAGCAGTTTAGAACGCTCATGCAAGCCAGCCCAGTTCCATTACTAGCGTGAGCTGATAATCCACTAATTTCTCAGCTGGTTTTATATGGTCTACACTACTAATTTTTTTACAAAATTCCACAGCCATGTTGGAGATAATTCTTGTCAAAATAATGAAAGATGCCATTTGCTGAATTTTACCTAGTCGTGCAATGGTTTCCCTATGATTGTATTAATGCCTGATAACAAAAGAATGCAATTATTTCCTCAGATTGTAGTAATTTCTCACTGCAAAAGAAGCCAAGGTTTTTCATAGATTGTAGTTATTACCTACTGCGATAGAACGCAAGTTTCCCTCAGCTTGTAGTAATTTTTAACTGCGAAAGAATACAATGTTTTCCTTAGACTGTAGTAAATTCTTACTTCAAAAGAATGCAAGAATTTCCTCAGATTATATTGATTTGTAACTTCGAAAGAATGCAAAGTTTTCATCGATTTGTAGTAATTTTTAAATGCAAAAGAACGCGTCATTTTTTCTTTAAATGTAGTCATTTCTAACTGCGAAAGAATGTTGTTTTCTTCAGATTGTAGAAACTTCTAACTGGAAAAGAATGCACGGTTTTCCTCAGATTGTAGTAATTTCTAACTGGAAAAGAATGCAGGGTTTTCCTCAGATTTTAGTATTTTCTAATTTAGAAACCTTGCAGGGTTTTCGCAGCAGGACATTGGAGTTTGTCTCATAATCATTTGAATGGACCATTTAACTCTGCCTGTCTGCCTACATTTTATCTACTTGTCTGCTTGCCTTCCTACTTCTCATTCACTCACTTGCTCGCTTGCGTGCACGCACGCACGCTCGCACGCTCGCACGCACATAACTCGCACATACGCACGTAATCCCGCGCAGCCACCCACACACAAGCGCGCGCACGCGGAAAAAGACTGATGACAGGTGTAAGAGAGGTTATTTGAGCAAAGGTAATGTTCTTTTGTTATGGCTTTAACTTTTTGTTTAACTTTTTTCCTTTTTTCCCCTCAATCTCTGTTTCCCTTAGACCCCGCACTATCGAAAGTGAGCAGGTTTTCCGAGAAAAGCTTTCAGCTTACGTTTGGCTACTTGCTTTTTCCAGGTCTCCGAATCCGCATCTTTAATCTGGTCATCAAACTACTGACATGCGTCCTGTATGTGGTCAGGGTGTTAATGGATACCTCCCACGGGAGGTAAGTACGCGGAAATCCGTCCTTTTGATCCTACTTGGTGTGCCGGGAGTGAAAAGGAGAGGGGGAGAGAGGGAAGATATAAAACAGGAAGGGAAGGGGGTAGAAGAAAAGGAAGACAATGATAAATAACAGATCAAAGAAGAAAAGAAAAAAGAGGAAAAAAGGAAAATACCGAAACAAGAAGAAAAGGTGGGGAGAGTAGGTGCGGGAGAGAGAGAGAAAGATTTGTCGGAGGGGAAGTGTAAATGGAAGGAAAGGGGAACGGAAAGCGACTGAAGGAGAGAACACAAAGAGCTCGCTCGCGTGTACGGATATTTGTTCACACGTGTACGGATATTTGTTCACGCGTGTACGGATATTTGTTCACGCGTGTACGGATGTTTGTTCACGCGTGTGCGGATGTTTGTTCACGCGTATACGAATGTTTAACTCGTGAGCATAAATGCACTGGGGTTTTTTGTTGTTGTTTTTTTGTTTTGTTTTGCGTTATGTCTTGTCTATCAGCAGTTCTGCGTGAGTTTAAAAGAAATCCATCAAATTAAAAAGATCCAAATCATTGAACGTAGGATCCAGTGTCATTACTACTTCCGACGCATTTCTTGCCCTTATTTCCTTCTCCTTTTTCCTTTTTATTTTTAATCCAACTGATCATTTGACGAAAGATTTGACCGCCAGCGTGTCGGAAAAGCCAATCGGCTGAATGTGAATTTAGAGAAGCGATTGACTATTTCGTCTGTATCTACACTGATGTATAAAGCTTTACAGTACGTTCTTCAAAGCATACTCTCATGGAAGCTTTTAATCGATTTGTTTAGTATTGACAGCAGGACAGCGGAGGACGCCGAAAGGTATTCAGAATGGATCCTAGAATATTTTCTCACAGCATGCGCACTATGCCTGAACTGCCGTGCATCATGTAGCTGCATAATCGTTGCACTTTTAAAACTTGTTTTTGACAGGAAAGGGATGGAGAGGGAGGAGAACAGGGTAAGGGAGGGGAAGGTTTAGAGTCGTTCTTATTTTTTTCTCGTTATTTTTTAGTCTTGACAGGAAACGAACATGACTAACAAATGGCCGTTGGAACCCTGTTATTCAAAATAACGCATTTTAACCCTACACATTGCGTTATTATTAGTCGCTTGTTTCCATCTGGCTAATGTCCTCCAAGACAGCTGTTTTACTGTATCTCTTAACGGGTCAACCTGCTTTTGTATGATTACCTTTGCTTATTTCCCTTTTCTGCTTAAACCTTGTCTTTTAGACTTGAACCTGTGACGTTTTGTTCGCATTTCGCTTGGGGCATTACAAAAGTACCATGCAACTCTTTGGAAACAAAGGAGCTTAGAAAAAAATATTGCGAATGATGACAAGAAACAGCTAGGCTTCAGGAAAACATTTATTAAGGTAATGTTAGTAGTCGCCTTTGCTTTTATTTTGCAGCAATAACAGAGATAGGCCCCATCCACCCCCACCTCCCTCTTTCCCCTTCGCACGCACGTTCGCGAGACATACCCTCGATTCTGAACATTTGCAAATTTTCTGTTGGTGGAAATACTCGCTGTTATTCTTTCACGGGAGATACGAGGGCGAATCGCCTAGTTCGAGTAAACCATTTTCACGGTTTGCGTAATAGCTTAAATCAACACCGTTAGAGACGATAATTAAAGTCTTACAAACAATCGTAAAGTATTTAAAATTATATGTCAACACTGTACAACAATATTGTTACGCCGCTGATAGATAGTTATCACCTATTCGTTTACCGTCCCAGCGGGATGGCAGACTGATGAAGGAGGGTCCTATGGTGGCTTGCATGAGTGTTTGTAGCTGCTCTTCCGGTCGGACTGCCCCTTTGCTGTGTGTCTTTCACGTGCACCTTTACGTATGAACAAAAGATAAGAACGCTCATGCTACCCAGCTTAATGAGTTAACCGTTTAAACCCGAGATACTATAAAACCATGGTTGAGCTACATGGGCGCTGGTATCTCCAGACCGCCTCGGTGGTCAGTGGTTAAGGTGTCCCTTTTCGAGGCGGGAGATCGATGGTTCGCTCTCCGGCCTAATACCTAAGGCTTAAAAATTGGCAATCTAGTAGCTGCCCTACCAGACGCCTGGCACTGTTGGGAACAGTACTAGGACTGTTTGGCCCGGTGTCAGTATAATGTAACTGGGTGGGACTGAAGCCTGTGTTGTGACAGCAGACACAGTGTGGCAGTACGTAAACTTTGTCCAAGCAACCATCTTGAAGTTCACCTCGTTTGCGACTGGACGTTAAGCAACAAACAACCCAACAACCAATCGTATCTCCTGTTCGCACGTAAAGATGCACATAGAATGCACAGGGCGAATCGTCCTTACGACCTTTGTTATAATCCTATGTGCATGTATGAACATTTATGTAAGCCAGCCTGGGGAATTTAGATTACCAAAGTTTGGACAGTAGACCGGAACGAATCATTCCAGTCAAGAATGGGGTTCTCTTTTTTTTTCTTTCTAAAAGTTCGTGTGCTATCTCACTCTAATGTCCGTCTCCCTGCGTATGCATTCGAATGCAGGACCAACTGAGCTGAAAGCCACGCGCAGTGTCGTGATGAAAAGTTGAGAGGGGCAAGACCAGAAGATGAATTATCAGGATGACGAAAACGATACCGCGAGGCAGCCGAGAGTTATTTTGCATGTGTCCATGTTGAGGGTTGGTTCCCCACTTCCCACTCAAGGCATCATTAGGAGGATAAAAATACGACTTTAGGGGGAAAAAAGTACAAGAACGGGGACGACCCCGCGTGCGTTATCGTAATCCCATTTACGAAGTGGCGCGAGCGATGGACTGCTGTTACTGCCGCCTTGACAGAAATTACCGCACACATAGCGTCCCTGAATAACGAAAACAGGAACTTAACTATAAGTCGTGGAAAGCGAGGTTTTAAGGAAGAGGCGGGTGACTCACCGACAGAACATCAACACTTTCATCAGAAAACTCACTGTTTTGTTTCATGTGTGTGTGTGTCGAGGGGGGATGCATAATGTACAAGAATTCTCCACATTGATCAGTAACAAAAACAGTCGACGTAAAGTTACTGTAGGAATAGCGTGGCATGAAGGAGGAGATGGGTGTGTGTGGGTTTTGAGGGTGGGTAGGACAGGATGCTGGAAACTTAGCTTATCTTACAAGTGGTTCAGATTTGGCTGAATAGTCCGATATTCTGACATTTCTAACTTTCTGTGCACGTTACGAATAAGTGCTTTTTAACACTTGAAATATGAAATCTTGCAGCAAGGGCTGTTTGTGTATACAGTTTTGCAATCTAACAGCATGTACTACTTGTTTCATACAGTACTTGTTTCATCATCACTTGTTCATACATTACTTGTTCCATACATTAATTGTTCCATACATAACTTGTTTCAGACATTACTTGTTTGATGCATTACTTGTTTCATACATTAATTGTTCCATGCATTACTTGTTTCATACTTTACTTGTTCCATGCATTACTTGTTTCATGCATTACTTGTTTCATACATTGCTTGTTCTATGCATTACTTGTTTCATACATTACTTGGTTCATACATTACTTCTTCCATACGTTACTTGTTTCACACATTACTTGTTTACTTCACGCCAAACCCAACTGCTTCCTTCGCCTCCCCCGAAAAAAAGCGCTGAGTCTATGGGACACGACCTCGATCGTTGTTAAGCGGGGAAAGGGTGTGGGGGGAGCAAATAGTTTCAGAGCCACTCCGTGCGCTTCTGTCACTGGCGTGGAACATTCTGGAAGGAGACTTCTGGTCTGTTCCAGCCATTAGTCTCAAACACTTTGAGACTGAGAGAAGTGGGAGATGGTTCGAGTGTCGAGCGAAATGGAACTTTACGTGCGCGTGACGTGAGGAATGTGCTTGAAACACACATTCGACGGAACCAAGCTACCTTTTAAGAAAATGCCAGACCACTACTTCAGTACAGGATAGGACTTTGAGGCATGAACAGCTTGCTATGTTTGTTTGTGTGTGTGTGTGTGTGTGTGTGTCGAATTTGCTCTTTGCCAGTGTATCTGTTTTTGGTTCTTTTGTTGGATCGTCGGTTCTTTTGTTAATTTCTTTGTCCATTGGATTTTTCTTTGTCCATTTACTTATTTTGGTCATTCTTTTGCATCTTCCTTTTCTCGTGGGACCATTTGATTTTTCTGACCGCCTCGGTGGTCTAGAAGCTAAGCCGGCCGCTTACGAAGTGGGAGGTCAGTGTTTCGCACCCCAGCCGAGTCATACCTAAGACTTAAAAATTGACAATCTAGTAGCTGCCCTGCCGGACGCCTGGCACTACAGGGAACAGTACTAGGACTGGTTGGCCCGGTGTCAGTATAATGTGACTGGGTGGGACTGAGGCCCGTGTTGTGACAGCAGTCCTACGTGTGGCAGTACGTAAACTTTGTCTAAGTAACAACATTTTGATACATCGTTTGCGGCGGGACGTTCAGCAAGAAACACCACCCCATTTTCTTATTCTTTCTTCGATTTTTTTCACTCTTTTGTACATGCAAACGTCGGTGATAAAAGTATGATAATTCAAGTGCTTGTTGTCTCAGAATCCTTTTTCAGATAACGAGAGAGAGAGAGAGAGAAGAGTAAGCAGACAGAATAAAGGTCGCTTACATTTCCTAAATTATCATTAGAACTCTAAAACCTTTGCGCTGGGTGAAGCTGTCTTAAGTTTTGTAACATTAGCCACCAGTCCCCACTACACCCCTTGATGCAAGATATCCTAGACAACTGATCTGTTGTGCTATTATTTTCGTAGTGGGGGTTCGACCGTACTCGTCGTCCGACAGAGATGGACGCGAGAGTACGTACACCAATTGTTGTTGTTGTTGTTGCTGTTGTTGTGTTTTGATGGGGGTAAGGGGGTGGGCAAGGGGGCCGCTCGAGCAGAGAGCGATAGAGAGAGAAAAAGGTGGACGTTGTATTATGACTTCGTGTCGGCTATTATAAATGCCCAAGTTACATTCGACTATTCGTTACTGTCACTCAGGTGTATACTGACTTTTATTGCTTTCTTGGCCCTCCCCCTACCCCAAGAGAACCACGATCTGGCTCTGAGGCATAATACCAGGTGTAGTGTGCTTTGAGAGCACGAAAAAGCGCAGAATAACTGGAGCCAATCAAAATACAGTATCAGGTAAAATATGCTAATCTCGTAGGGTCACCACTGAAAACCTTGCAGTTTCCTGGAAGATCTTTACTGCCTATACCCTAACCCACCCCTCCCCCAACCCCCACCTATCTCCTACTCCTAGCCCCCGCCCTAACCCCACCCCTTCCCCTTCCCCTAAATCCCCCCTCCTCCCGGAACATCCCCCTCTCCCTCCCTTCCCCCCGCCCCTGGAAAGATCTTCGAAATATAGCTCGCCATTTGATTGGCTCCGCTTGTTACACATCCTAAATAGAGCTCGTCATTTGATTGGTTCCAGTTGTTCTGCGCTTTTACATGGTGTTGATGCTGCCATTATCGTGCCTTGGCTTGCCAGAAAATTATTGTGCGTGAAAAATAGATCAGTGTACTACGCATCTTGTGCAAACTCTGAATCAATAAGTTTGCTGTGCATCAAGCCGGAGTAGACGAGGTACAAAGGATATCACAGCCCAGCGCGGAATGTTGAACCTTTGCTCGTGAATGTCTGTGGTGCCTTTCTGTGACATCCCGTGCAGTGCCTTATAAAACTCCTTTTATAAAGCTACAAACAAAAAACAAATCCTGCTGTCAGAAAGTTCAAAGTTCCTGACGGTGACAAACACACCTTTGTGCCGCATAGTTCCAGAGAGATCAAACGACAGAAATGATTCACAGGATCAGCTCCATCACGCGAGGCCGACCGACTGGCGAACAAAATTATGGCTTAGCTTCGAGTATCTCCCAGGATCACAGACAGAAGTTAACTTCCTGTATGAACGGAACGCTTCTGGAAGTTGAAGTTAATTTTCAAGTTCACGGAGTCGGAGGTCGTGCGTTTTGGGGAGGTGGGGGGTGGGGGTGGGGGTGGGCAAATATCCTTTGGTGGAAAAAGTACACATATTTACATAGGAGGAAGTTGAGACACACTGTGGGCCCTCGCCTCACAGACTCAGGGGTTTCAGGTTTTGTCCAACCCCTAATGACTCAAACAAGGACAGAAATGTAATCCTAACCGGACATTTCGCAACTACGCCAATTTTCTGTTGGTGCTTATTTCCAGAGGGAGCTGTTTTGTCCCTTGAAAACAGCGTGCGTAAAGAGTTGAGTGAATCATTTATAGCAAAGTTTGCGTGGGATTTGTTAACGACGAAATCGATTGTTCCCCC
>SMGT01014993.1:35846-79494 GCA_004794575.1 Lanistes nyassanus | reverse complement strand
GTTTATTGTCTATATCATGCCCCCCCCCTCTGGTAATGTTTCTGTTATAGAAGATACATTCCATGTTAAAAGCCCTCACCTCATTAAAGTTACAAACTCTTCTTTCATCTACAGGTCAAGGGTCACTCTTTAAAGATTTCATGGTGGGGAAATGTTTACAAAATACTGTCATTCTCACGAACTGGTTTAGAACAAGAAAGGTTTTTCCCCTAAATATTTGACGTAATCTTTGTCTCTCTGCCTGCCTGCCTGTGCGTCGGTCTATCTGTCTGTTTGTCCGCCCTCCCGTCCGTCCGTCCTTCCGTCCGCCTGCCTGCTTGCCTGCCTGCCTATCTGTCCTGTCCGTCCGTCCGTCCGCCCGCCCGTCCGCCAGCTAGCCAGCCAGCCAGCCAGCCTACCTGCCTGCCTGCCTCCCTGTGTTTCGGTCTATCTCTCTGTTTGTCCGCCCTCCCGTCCGTCCGTCCGTCTGCTTGTCTGCCTGCCTATCTCTTCGTCCGTCCGTCGGTCTGTCTGTCTGTCTGTCCCTCCTGTAACTTTTTGGATAGAGCGATAATAGAACAACTGCCAGACATAATTTCGGTCCCTCTACACTCGTATCTGCGGAATTTCTGTCAGAAGAATAAAACCTTTGAATCTTGAATTTTGAATTTTCTGCCTGTGGATCCAGTTTCGAGTTTAATGCAAATCATTACAGCTTTCGTGACCTAAGCATGTCTATTGAACCTACAATAAGTTCGTTTTCCTTTATATTTGATTTGTATGAGATTTGTCCTGTTGGTCGGTCTGTTTGTTTTCATTTCGGTTATCTGCACGCCTCGTGCTTATCCATCCGTGTTTTTGCATCCATCGTTTCTTCTTCTTTCAGCATCTTTACATGTGTCAGGACAGTCACATTTTACAGTGTGTCATCCTAATTATTTTTTTCTACGTGTGAAATATTCAGTCTGGGTTTTTATTAGTTTGGACAGATTTCAATGTACGGCCCTTGTATTTACTCAACTCGCAAGGCTGCCAGGTGTGCAAGTGTACATGAACACCGGAATCTGGTCGTGCTGAGATATCTCATGAGCAACTTCAGCTGGCACTGTCCAGACTTCATGGTGCCCGGGCCATCTAAAGTCGTGTATCAGGACGAGATTCCTTCTCGAGAGAAAAGAGATTCTATGTCCTTGTAGAATTTAAAAGTGAAGAAAGACACGTACACATTCAGAACATGCCCTCCCAACTTTTTTTTTAGTAGCAAACAGGACTGTATACCCTTTAATTGGCTCGTGAAGCCTAGCCTATGGGGGAATTTGTGTTTCGTGACAGCTCAACTTAGAGTCGTCTTGAGCAGTTGGATGGTTGGCTCTGTACAGTTAATCGTGCATGGAATATGGGCGCGGGAGAAAGTCTTCGCTCGCCAGTCCTCTGGGACAGAGGTATTGTTATGGTCACGTGGCTTTTTTGCGTGTGTTCTAGCCCCAACGGAGACCCCGGCTGTGAAAACAGAACCAGCGTTCGACAGAACAAAGATGACCTTGCTGAATCGTCCGATATAAACTGGTGGGTAGATGCACGCGCGCATGGCTACGTGCGTACGTGTGAGTGAGGGAGCAAGTATGTGATCCAAAACAAAAGGGAGACGAAAAGAGAAGCAGTGAGATCACAATTGTATGGAGAAACTATGTGTGTGCTCGTGAGTGTTTGTAATTAATTGTACGCGATTGAGTAAACTTATTGCCGTTTCAGTTTTGTATATTTCGTTCTGCTATGTATATTTTTGTATATTTCGTTCATGCGTGCGTATATGTGATTATGTGTATGTGCATGAGTGCTTGTGGAGTTGTGTTTATTAATTATAGAGAGTGAGAAACAGAGGCTGCCTAACGGAGTAAGTGGGGGGAGGGGGGGAAGAAACGAAGCAACAGAAGAGTAACAGCCTAAGAGTCTGGGAATGATCGTCTTATAATGAACTGAAAACTAGTCATTCAAAGAATGTAAGCCTATAATGGCATCATATGTTCATATGTCCGGACGGATGCGATTTAGTGCATTGAATTATTCTAACACTTCGATGTTCATACTGATTTAGAGGGGCGGGGTATTTTAAACAGCGTCTATCTGTTTCAGGGGGGCAATAGCATGGGTGAATCGTCACGAGGGGGTATGGATCTGCGAGGTGACAGTGGCCGCTATCAGCATGTGCGAAAACATTCTTGTCCAGTATCTGAGCTACAAGGTATCAAACACTTCTAGTCCGTATCTTGGGTGTTAGTTTTTCAGAACGCCCGAAAGCATAACGGTTTTGAATCTTGGTAGAAAAACATCACCCCTTCCTCCATCTCCCGTCTCATGTTTTCATATAAACGCAGAAATCTCACGGGTGACATTTTGTTCGAATGCAAGTCATGGCTTCGGCATTTGATTGGCACACAGCCTTGAAGAGCAGCTGCAGAGGTCGAAGAAGTCTTTCAAAAGACAGTTTGAGTGACGGAAGAGATTATGGGGGTCTTTCTGTGGAGAAGAAGGCGCCCAGGGAGGAATTCGAGAGGAGGAAAGTCCGTGTAGAGGTTACAGCTAACGTCACAGTCGCCCAGGAGACTTGCTAATTTCAAGTCGTGTTTTATAACGAGAGGTCGTGACCTTAGATGGATTCTCCCGAGATATTTCGCAAAGGGAGTTAACTGCAAGGGGCTCCGAGGCAGAGTTGTCTACAGAACCACATTCACGGATCCTTCGATGCTATCGCAGAGAGCCCTAATAAGGGGAGATGGGATTTAAACTACACAAGGTGCCTCTTATCTGATCACTGGGGTTTAGAGAGTTTGCTGGACATTTTTTTAAAGGAGCGAGCAAAAGCAAAAAAGAAAAAAAATGAAAGAAAAAGGGAAGTCTTGCTAATCTGTTTTGCATCTCCTGTAGGAACTAGCTAATGACTTGATGTATATGACGATGTTTCTCGTGTATTGAGTGCCTGAAGCAGCCTCGCCTCTTCCTTCCTCTCTTCCTTCCTTCCTTTCCTTTTACATTTATGTACCTTCAATTAAGAAGAGTTGAACAGAGTGATGAAAGCTATAAATGTGAGTTTCTTTCTGAAAACGTTGCATTGAAAACAAAATGTCTGCTCCCCTCCACCCCTTGCATACACAAACTGTGTTCACAGACTTTCTTGCGTTTCATTACAGGGAAACATTCTTCAACAGATTCTGAGTTTGGAGTTGCTGACAGAACTTGTCACAACGGTTCCCTTTTTGCTGACTGTAAGTATGTCAGTATGCCGACATCAGGTATGCTAATGAAATCTGAAAGTGCGATTGTCGCATCTGCACCCTTTTTTGTTTAAATTTTACTGTCCCTGCCGTTCAGTTCCATTTGTGTCGTGATTGTTCGTTATGGTGTTTGTTGATTATTTGTGACTTCTGGGAATAATGTCCACTTAAAACCCCTTGCACTGGCCTAGAACACTCAGAACGGCCAGCGTAAAGTGTAAGCATTATTACACAGTAATTGCGGTTGCAACAATCTTTAAAAACTGCACGATTGCTTCTGCCCATCTTGGTGCAAGACATGCTTCTCAGCGACTCAATCCGAGGGCATAGTCTCACGGCAGTGAAATCGGAATGGATTATTCACAACAGGCTGCTGATGGTCAATAGAAGTGGCATTATTGGGTCTAACTGTTATCAATACATGCTTGTGTTGTCTTGGGAAGAAGCGAAAATGATCGCTGCAGATCACTGTAAGTGGAGGATAACTCTCGAGGCGCTGTGCTCCACAAGGAGAGAACAGGAAAGAACAAATAAAGAGAACATGTTTGCATCGATGCCTTCTGTCCCAAATGTAAATGCATGCTCAGCAATCAGCAGATTGTCCGCACATCGATTTAATGAATATGGCTACACTTTTGTTTTTTTGTAATTTTGAAACTTATTTTCCAGTGAAGACCGTTGTGGAACTTGCTGATATATAAATATTGTTTATGTAACTGTGACTTTCGTGGTCTGCGTTTGTTGCAGTTGCTCAAGCCCCTGCGAAACCTGTTCATTCCTGTCTTCCTCAACTGCTGGCTGGCCAAAGTGGCCTTGCAAAATATGTTTGTGAGTATAATACACCTTGAGACAAGATTGCCCTGTTTTAGCAGTACTGCTGAATTTTTTTTTAGAAATCTTAATTGCCCAGGCGTGAGGTTTATACAAAAGGTCAAGAAAAAAATAACAAAAGTTACTAATTTCTGCTTCTAAAGAGTACCCCTACCTGTCACTTCTGTCCCGAACCGAAGAGAAAATATTTATCTGACGCGCGTCTCTTCGATTTGTACGTGCGAAAACGGCAAGTTGGGTGGTGAAAGTACGTAGCAGCTTTGATGACCGGCTTCAAATCTCTGACTTGAGCTTGATGAGGACGGCAGAGTCCCACAGGTGGGGTTGACAACCCTGACCTTGGTTGGGTGATGACGTCAGAGCCAAGTGTTTGCTTTGAAATCTCCGACGTCAGGTAGATAATGAGGTTAGTCCTTAAATTAACATTAAAATATACATCTCAGTCCTTCTTTTCTCTTCTGGATGGGTGTGGGGACTGCCTTGCATGCTGGAGGCGTCATCTGTTTTTATTGTCTCGTGAGATTGCGAAATCCATTTCATAGAAACCGGTAAACTTACGAGATTGTTAAGTAGAGCTGAACGAATAGTTAAACATTGATAGGGAGCGAGAAAAAAAGGTTCGGCGGTAGGTTGTGACCTCACAATGAAACATCAAAGCAGGCGAGTTGACGTAACATTTTGTTTGTTTTTTTTAAAAAAATATGTTGGTTGGTTTTGTTGCACCAGGTTCTGTCTCCAGGGTGAAATCCTGTCGTGTGCACTTTGCCTTTGACAGTTTGTTTGTGTAAACGTGCAGGTCTCCTGTGCCCTTTGCGTTGCATGCATTGTTAAAAAGGCTAAGAGCATGACCACGCGTTATCAGCGCCCGTTTCCCCACAGTAACGAGAGGCGAGTGTTGTGTGCCACCTTCTCTGGCACATCATCATGTGTGGGATCCCAGGTGCTGGAAGGCTGGGTCTATGAGTATGATCTTTAACCTAATATCTACGTGACGCAGAGTGGAACCTGCAGAGTGCATTGTCCTATCGATTTCAACAAAGCGCGCCTCTGTGCGTGTGTGTGGTTTCGTGAGTGCGTGCGTCCCGCGAACGTTGTGTGCACGTTATCGGCGATGTTTGCCTGTGTGTCCATCTGTGAATACATGTACATACATACAAGCTGCGCGGGTGTGGCTCTACGCAAACACGAACAGGCAAGCATTTGTGTGTTTAAGCCTGTTCACGGCTACCATGTGTTTGTATCCGTACGTACCTGCATGCGTTTGTGTAAACACGTGAGGCAACATGCGTTAGTATGTTCGTGCTGTATTTATTTTTCGAGATATATTAAAGTATGATAACGGAATTGTTTACTGAGAACTTAGAATTAATATGAGTATTAATATTTAAATGATTTTTGTTCCACAGGGTATATTTACCCCCAACTTTTAATTAAGCAGGCCTAATTTTGCCTTATTCGTTTTATTTCTTTGATGTTTTGTTTTCTTTTCGTTTCATCTTTTACCATTTAAAAAATATTCCGTCTGCCTTTCCATTTCATTTTATGCCTAACGTCCGTCTTGTCAGTTAAAAAAATATTCCGTCGGCCTTTCCATTTCATTTTATGCCTTATGTCTGTCTTGTCATTTAAACAATATTCCGTCTGCACTTTACTTATTGCTTCGATATGTAACTCTCCTATACACATTTGGAAGGTATATTACCCATTTGTTCTTCGATCTCTCTTGTACCCTGTTCGGTCTCAGGGGCATCGAGGTTATTATATAACCTATTCGTAGGTTCTGTCCCTCCATGTTTATATTTCTGCACCGTCCTGTTTCTAGAACGACCTTCACCGGGTCATGCAGAAGGCGCAGTCTGCCCTGGGACAACAGCTCATGGTTCTTGTGGCCACCATAATGTGCCTCGTCTTCATCGGGTAAGTGACCCACTTGCCTCGTTCTCGCTTGCAGTGCTCTAGATTTCGTGAAACGTAATATGAGTGGGTTGTTGTGCATGGTGCCCTGCAAATTATATTAAAACTATGTTCATTGCTTTGAGATGTTTAACGTGGACTGAAACAGAAACACACTTTCATCAAATAGTACTATTTACGGAATTCTCGAAAGTTTAATTTCTATTTGTAAGGACTTAAAACTTCAAGCTGAATGAGGTATGGTGTCTTTTTATATGCCTGAAGATGCCCAGACATCGTGAAATATGAACCGATTTTACACGGTAGTCTAATTCTGGTACCTTGTCAAATGAAATCAGATGTTGAAATAAAATTTTCACTGGGAATGATATATATATATACTTAGATAAAAAAGGAGTCATCCGCACTAGTTTTATATGCAAGAAAGAAGGAAAAACAAGAGTGAAATGAAGAGAAAAAAGAAAGGAGGGAAGTGAGTTAAGGAAGAAGACGGGGACTAAAAGAAAAGAGGGAATTGAGAGCAGTCGGAAGGAAGCTGAGGCCCAGAAAAAAGGAAGGAAGAAGCAAGAAATGAAAACAATGAAAAGGGGAAAGTAAAAAGAGAGAATCGAGGTTTTAGAGACGATACATCATTCTCGACGTCAAAGGAAATGGAGCTTTTGATGTATAAGCTTTTATATGTATATACACACATGTATATTACCCATACCATTTCCACCAAATATGAACGTGTCGGACAGATCCTGCCCCCAACGAACCAGGAGGTGTCTCCGTGTGAACCGCTTAATTTTCCTGGCCATGCTTCCAATTAATTTTGCACGAGGTAGATTATGCAGTGCTCACTCAAGCCAGCTGTGTGCAACACTTTCTGGCGACGAAAGCATACAGTATGAAGGCCACAACCCCATCGTTCCATTGCCTGAATGCGCGATTTTTTTTGGGGGGGGGACGCGAGGAATGGGGTGGGGTTGAATGGGGCGTGAAGGTAAAAGTAGTAGATCAGAGGCTGTTATCTTAACGTCTTTCTGAAGTGGGAAGCTTGGAAGTAACGACAAAAAACAGCCCAAGTGGTCGCCGAAAAACGGCATTAAAAAATCAGCCTTCGCCCTTTTACAGCGCCATCTATCTGGCTGGTCACCAACAGCTATGGCTCGCACTCCGAGATAAGCTACTAAAGCCTGGCTTCGACTATTCGTGTGAGTGAAATCAAAACTTGCACTTTTATAACGAACTGATCCATCTTTCTGCCACAAGAATGCGATGTAATGTAATGTGCATTGGATACAAATTTCTGTACCGGTACAGGTTTTTCGCTGCTTTATCGGCCAGGAGAAATCGTTGATTGACTTCGTCGAAAGAAATTTGATGAAATCGTTGTTAAACACCGCCAGACTGTAGCTCTTGATATTGCTTTGCTTTGATTCGGGTTCCTGTAGTCGGTGCGTGTGAGGTAAGCCTTACGAGGGCTTTCAATCTTCCCTTTCCCTTTTGCTGCCACTCAGTGTCATGAAGGCGTGAGAATCAATCGGCACTTGCAGGCGGCCGTCTGGGTGCCACGGCAGTTCCTCCCGAAAGACCGCAGGGGTGCTTGCGCTCAGAACAAACGGCGGTCCCTACCCCTACCCCCAATCTTTTTGGCGCGATTGGATTTGGCAGTTCTGGAAGAAAACATTGTCGTCACATTATTCATCCCTGTCTTTCGAGGAGGAAAAAATCTTTGACAAATCTCTGCTGAATTTATTTAGTGTATGAATGGGAGCGGAAGCTTATAGGGATTTCATCTTGATGAACGCACCAGCTCTGCTCATAAAGTTTGGCACCGCTTTAGGTCGAGAAGCGAAGGTGAAACGTGGGTAAGCTCTCGTGTTACTTATCGTGTACAGAATGTACAACCGAGGCTTAAGAAAGGCGATGGCAGAGAATTTTGTCGCATATTTGCAACCACAGTCATGGATGCCGCGGGTTTGGGGTGACACAGTTCTGTCATTTTAACGACGATGCCTGATGGATTTTTGTTTTCAAATTCACCCACCTTCCTCTCAATCTGTTACCGAGAATTGTTTGTGATGTTCGACTGTTTATTAATTTCAGAACATTCTTCAGGTCATTTGCAGATGAATGAAAGGCAGTTAAAAAAATATTCCTCCCAAAATAAATATTCCATTCCGTCCGTACAAAACAAAACAAAAACAAAACTGAAATCACAATGCTATATAGGCTTGTTTATTTTATGAAAGGAAGGGATTGAAGAATAAATTTATTTTACTCTTGTAATTTTTAGGTTCAGTAGATTTTGTTAAGCCCACCTGTAGCCTGACAACTGTACATTAAAGATAACACCTTTAGAAACATTCGATAAATCCACATGCCGAAGAAACGACTTCCTGGAATTGCGTGAGAAAACAAATTTCCTGATTGATGTACCTTGAAAAATATTTTTCGGGATGGGGGGATGGAGAAAGTGGGGTGGGGGATGTGTTAGCTTGCTGATAGGGCAGCACGCCTGCCAAGTCTGGAGTTTGTGCCCAAGGGATAGGAGGCTGGGTCAGAAATATCCCTGATCTGAGGCAAGGAACCGAAACCTTATTGTGGGGACCTGGGTGGGGTTGCCTGAGCGTTTGTGTCGCTCGTTCGTAAAAAGGGGCTGTAAGGGCCGTGCGCCCTGTGCATTTTACGTTCATCTGCGCGTGCGTCGTGACTGGAATTGCTCGTGTCGTTGTGTCACCAGAGCCTGCGGCGTGCAGCACTTGCAGCGCGGCAGCTCGCGACCTTTGACCATCTTTGAGGCCTTCTGGCTGGTGGTGGTGACCTTCTCCACAGTCGGGTACGGCGACCTGTACCCTGATATATGGCCCAGCCGCCTCTTCATGGTGCTCATGATCGGCTTCGCCCTCATCATCTTGCCGACACAGGTGGGTCAAAGGTCACTGACGCTGTCCTAAAAGAAGCGTTCTAGAATCCGCATGCATCCGAGACATGAACACGATCAAACTTTTAATTTGTAATTCATTAATGGAGTTGTATAGCGCGGGTAGGATTTGACAATGGTGGCTTGGGATGTGTGCGTGCGGGCATTTAAGCTAATGGAGAGGGAGATTGAGAAAAGAAAAGCTAATTAAAGCGAGAGCTGACATGAACGCTGTATAAGCTTCAGATGGTTTGCAGATTGAGCAACTGGCTTTAACATGGCTCGAGCGACAAAAGCTAGGGGGCTCTTACAGCAGTCATCGTGCTCACACGGAGAAACATGTCGTGGTGTGTGCCACCACCCTACAGGCGGACACAGTCTTGGATTTCCTTCACGAGTTCTACGCCCACCCCATGCTGCAGGTCAGGAAACAAACTTCATTTGGTTGTGAATGCGCGTGCGTGTATGCGTTTCTGTCTGTTAAGGAGTGTTTGTAAAAGATTGTTTGTCTAAAGCGTGGCGAATTTGTGCGTACTCGCAAGTAAAAGAATGACAGTTTGCTGGTGCAGAGTGGCTGCTACAAACTTTCTTGTAAATAAGGTGCAACAGGTTGCACGAGGTGGTCTGCGACCAAGGAGCGGCCATCGATATATTTGTTTAAGTTTTAAAATGAAAGAATATTACTACACATCGTCCACTTCAGTGTTTCCCAAGGTAGTGAGGAATTTATTCGAATGATCTGCATCTTTCTTTCTTTCTTATTCCGGAGGAAAGCGTGGTATTACAAATAAATAGCCTTACTGATAGACATTAGAAAATGTATATAACAAACACTTTTATAAATGTTAATACAGGAAATGGCTGGCTTCTATTGGATCAGATGGCTTTAAATTTTGTTTTCCCAGGTAATATTTACCCCTCGGTAAAGATCGCTGTCCCGAGCCCGTATGCAGGAAACACGACTAACTTTACATATTCCAGAATAGCCGCCATGACAGGAATAAGATCCTTGAACTTCCCATGCACGAAAACTGTATAGCTTATTTTTTCCCTCGTTATTCGGCGATCATTAAGTCAGCGAGAGAATAGCTTATTCCAAGTTCGCCAGAACAGGCTTTTCAAAGATATCCGCTATTCGGGAATAAATTTAGTACCGTTTACACGCATATGCGGCCCGATCCATTATTTCCGTTTGTTCTGAAATCTTTGAACTTGCTGACCGTGGGTCGGAAGGTGAACCTTTTGCACTCGTGCTTCTCTCGCCTGCCTTTAATAATGCCTCCAGACTTGTCCCTCGCTGAGCGATCCAAAGGGTCAGGACCTCTTTACTCACGCGTCTGCTCAGCTCCTCCGACTACCCACGCTCTAACTGGTGGAGGAAGCACGCACAGTGCGGTCGATGGCTGTTCTGCTAATTTAACAAATCACGCGAGTCGAAACTTCTTGGAAATGAATCTCTCACCACTGGAAGGCCACAAGATCGCCCTCTGGGACACACGCGATTTTTCAGCGTCAGGCCGGCACTGCGTCAAAGCTTGCTAACACTGCTTTTCACGCGACTTCCATAAATCTCGCCAGGCTGTCACAACGATCAACATCCGGGGAGATCTGACATTGTTTTTGGTGCTTTTAGAAGATTGCAGAGAGAAGCAAGGTTTCCTTCCCAACAAGCGAACAGACGGCTGAAAGGCTGTTGTATGCAATGGAGACGGTGACAGAAGTGAACAGCTAGGGGAGGGGTGTCTGGAAGAGAGAGAGATAGAGACAGACAGAGAAGGGAGAGAGAGAAAAACAAGACAGAATAATAAATGGAGGTTTGCTGGGCCACGGACTTGCTGTAAGGTTTCGTCTGGAAAGTCGAGTGCGTAGTCGGAAACGAATGGCTGGGCACAGGTTAATTATGGTAATGGAAAAATGTTTGCCCGGATAGAAGCGAATGCATGGCTCGCCCCAGAATCCGTACATATCTGGCTGTTATAGCCAACAAGAGCAGTTTCTGGGATCGAGATACCTTCACCTCTGGTGACAGACGTTTTTTCACCCTGTCACTGCGGAGAAAGGTTATATAGTAATTTAACAAAAGGTCAGAGCAGTGCGTTCAGCGACCCTTTTGGTAATTTTCTGTTGCTTTATCTTTTAGTCGATGAGGTTCGACTGTTTGTGGAAAAGCTTTTATTTAAAATATTAAACCTTGGTGTTCATTACAAACACTGGTTCTACATGTCGTTCATGTGGTCGAACGAACTGTCGGTGCAGAGCTGCGCGTACCCAGAGCTAGCAGCTTTGCGGAAGACATTCACAAGCAAAAGAAAGAAAAAAGTTACCTTATGTCATCCCTATAGCGCCTCCCAAGCAAAGTGAAAAACCCGTGTTAAGGTGTGACATCAGTGTAGTAGCGTCTGTATACAGTTACTAGCAAAGAAAAAAGGCTGTGCTATCATGTAGTAGGCCTGTATATCCCTGAAAGCAGTTCACTTTCAAAGTAAAATGTCTTTGTTGCTGTGTGACTTCCTAGCACCGCCTCATGAGCAAAAGTCGATAGTACAGTATGACATTCCTACCATTTCGATCATCACGACCGAAGGGGGATAAAAAAATCTGTGCTAACGTGTGATATCCCTTGGCTTGTAGCGTCTTAACGTTTAGCAAGGGCTAGTGAGTTGACCTGCTGTGGGGAAAAAGACAAGACTGTTTGTTGTATGTAGTACCACGAGATTTAAAAGCGTAACAAGTGTAAGAATGCTTGGGCCTAGTAACATTTTTGTCACCAGCATTGTGCAAAACAGGTGCAGAGAGTAAGCAACACTGCGAAAAATCAAATCATGAAATTTTTTCTCTCTCTGTTTTTTACTGGGAGATGAAATCACGGCCTTCCTCAGCTCTGTAGAATCTGTTTTCATATCAAGGAATTTGTCCGGTTTTCTTGGTCACTGGAAGATCTTTCATAATGCATCAGACATACAGACTAACTGGCATGACCCCAAAGGCAGAAAAATGGTCTCGGGGAAAATTGAAGTTTCAATTAAATACGGGATAATTCAATTGTCAGTTCCAGAGAAGACGAGTTTACCACTAGATATATAGTCTCGCGTACTATTGCAACACCACGAGGAATTATTAAGTATGTCTGGAAGGGTAGGGTATGTCTGGATATATCCCCTGGGGTAGTGTGCGGTAGTACACTGAATGCAGCCCTCGGGGGTTTGTGCCAGCCGTTAACTGCAAGCGGGTTTGATTAAATGAAGGAAACAGGTTCCGAGACTTCATCTGAGTGCCAGGATTGAAGGTCTAATTTCGAGTTTGGTGAATTGTTGCCCTATCATCCCAAATGTCCTTGTTGCAGATGTATCCAGCCCTGATAAGACGCTTCAAAGTAGGAAAAAGTATACTTGGCGAAATCTCTAGCTAGATTAGATTCGGTTTCTAGAAGGACATTACACAACAGTTTTCTTCTGTGGAGGTTTTGATTTTCCCTCACGACCTGCTAAAGTCTTGAACTACAGAGAATCCGTGGAGGGGGGAACTAAAAAATACAGACTGTTGTAGATGAGTTCTGTGGTGGATAGTGAATATAAGTTACTTCAGTTGCACTATCGAAACCTCTTTTAGTCTTTACTCAGCGAGGTCAGAACTTAGAGAACTCATCACAAACTAATCTATAATTATCCAGAAATCAGAACCTAACACTTTGCATGAACTCAATCGATCGTGCCGATTTAGAGTCTGTGCGCATCGTCTTCGAAATGTTATTATTCCCTCACATTCATTCAGTTTATCGCAGAACTAAGATGAGCCGCAACAAATTTTATTTTTAGAAATTTTTCTACATCTTCTAGACGTAGCTATAATGTTTTTTTATCTCAAGATTCGCACGCGACATGGGTGAAAAGAATGTACATTCTTCAGAAATCTAAAGGCATGCTTTTAATTGATGTCAACGGCATCATTTCACAAGAATACAAGCACGCGAGTTCTTCAGCGACAGAAGACTTGAAATCTACTTGGCTACGTCACATTCCTTGTCGAAAATGGGTTTGGGAACAGCTGGGTGTTGGGAGCGAAATGATCCTAACTCCTTCCTTAATTCCTCATATACCATATTCCACGAGTGGGAAATCGCCGCTGTAGGTGAAAGCAGATTGAAAACCAGAGATGTGCTCGATTATATTATAGGTACACTGACTATGCAAGCTATAATTGCCCAAGAGGCGACGTCATGCATGCAGCTTTGCGAGCGTTCGGCGATCGAGACTCTTGCTTCACTGTCGCCAGGACTACTTTGTGGTGATGCTATCGCCGGTGGAGTTGGACGCGACCATGAAGATGCTGCTGCAGGTGCCGCTGTGGGCGCAACGGGTCATCAACGTGCAGGGGTCAGCCCTTAAGGACGCCGACCTTGCCCGTTGCAGGTACATAACGTAACGTCTATGACACATGCGTGGGTCAGGCTGCTACGGAAGACGGTACCCTATATTCACTATGATTGTTATTCAGTTTGTTCTTGTTGTTGTGGACAAATACATGGATCTTAAAATCGTCTTCAAGATGGTTTAGGCAGTCGAGTTAGTAATTAAGTTATATTTGATGGCTAAAGAAAACATAGCCCCCTCCCAACCAAACAAACGGCAGTGCATTTTATGAATTAAGAGAGTAAAATACTTCCACAAATGACATCGTGATTATTTGTGATGAACTGTCATGAAAGCTGCATGGGTAGAGATAGTGTCTGTCCATTAAATGAATGAATGAAGATAACATAAAAAGAATGTATGAAGATAACGTGAAATGTTATATTTGTGTACATAAGTGCATTTACATGTACATTTGCAATCATGTGTGTCTATACATACATAATGCTTGCACTTGTGCGTGTGTATGTGAACACACCCATCTATGTGTGTTCAGGATGCAGGATGCAGAAGCTTGCTTCATTTTGGCAGCAAGGAATTATGCAGATAAGAATGCTGCCGTAAGTATAGCTACTAATTCGTAATTCACACTACAGGAAGTGAAAAATTTAGATGTTGTGCAGTATTTTTCACCAATCTCACATTCATTGACTCACGCCAGATGGAAAGGGCTACTCAACCAAAATGTTGCCAACTCCCATGGAATGTTTCTTCTTGTCCATTTGGATACAAATCCTTGAAAGTACTTAGTTTCAATAAGCATAACTGTGCTACCTATACCCAAACCAAAAGTCTTACACAACATGCAGTACATATGTCAGGCATATGAGATATGTTTCTTTTGCCATTTTTTGTTACTCATGTTGAGTAAAATACTTATCTCTGTCAGTTTCAGTTCTGATAAGTTTTATATGTATCTAAAGGAAAGACACTCATTGAGACAATTTGAAGACTGTTTTTCTTAATTAGTGAGGATTTTGTTTTTAGTCTCAGGTGGAGTTTGTAAGGCAGTGAGTTCTCAAGTTTGAAAACTACATATGAAATAATTGACAACACTGTCCACGTCTTATTTTAATCCGTTTTCTTCAGGAGTTAGAACAAAACTTTATCCTCATCAATGAGCAGCAGTTACCATTTTTAGTAACGTGTGAGGTGTGCCTACACTTGATCAATAGTTTTTTTAAAGTCAAAATAAAACATTTGATACTGTTTATTTAAGTGTATCAAAACTGCAGTGTGATCACAGCTGCTAGCAGTTGAAAATGATTTACTGCGCTGACAAATGGATGTTAAATATGTTCCTGTTACAATCACAGGACCAGCATACAATCCTGAGGTCATGGGCTGTGAGAGACTTTGCACCCAAGTGTCCACTGTATGTTCAGATATTTCGGCCTGAGAACAAGTTTCATGTTAACTTTGCAGGTACTTTGTGGCATTGTATTTTTTAAATTAAGAACCCATTCCATACTTGGTCCTCAGTTTTCTGTAACTCGCAATCCGTTTCACAGAGGCAATAGTTTTTCTGCAAGAAACACACAGCTGGTCATTGTTCTCCACTCTGTGATATATGTGAAGATGAAAAATTGTACAGACTGCAGGGTGAAAATGTTAGGTTGAGGATGTAACATGTAATTGGGCCCAACCGATGTGACTCAAAAGGATTATAGAAGTTTTAAAAGATGAGTTTTGTTTGCAGACCATGTGGTTTGTGAGGACGAATTCAAGTATGCCTTGCTGGCTAACAATTGTCTGTGTCCGGGTACCTCCACACTGGTCACCCTGCTTTTGCACACCTCTCGTGGACAGTATGTACAGCCCTGGGCTGGCTTGCATGAACATTTGTATCTCCTGTCCATACATAAAAGTGCATGTAAAATACACAGGGCATATGAGCCTTACGACCACTTAATGACTGGAAGTGCAGATATGAATGCTCATGCGAGCCACTGTCTTGCCTGGTAACTAGTTCTGTAAACAATGTGTGTCTTGTTAACTGGATTGTGTTGAGAAGAACAGGGAGTGCAGGTTGAACGGCAAAGATTTGGTACTTTCTTGGGGGCCTAGCCAGTGTGCTGCCATGTGCACAGAATGAACACAGTTGTAAAGGATGGATACAGCAGTTTGAGATTGTCAAGGAATGGATGTATGCTTAGTAATTATATCTTTATCTGCATTTAGAATGTTAATGCATGTAGCGAGCCATGTGGAAGAACAATACATGTGCATATGCAACCTCACACTACACCCATTCATTTGCATGCATACACAGGAACACAATTACACATAATTAAATACACATGCAGATTTATCTGTGCTGCCAAATGCCAACATATGCACACACACTGACATGTATGGTCTCTTTTTTTTCTCTCTCTCTGACTTTCTCTCTCTCACACACACATGCATTCAGACATACCCTCTCAGTTGAAAGTAAATATTAACAGATACACACAGATCATAGTAAAATGGATGCATTTTGCTTAAGCAATATAAAATATATACTGTTCATATTAAATTTTTTGCTTATTTGAACTTTAGAGAGGGTCAGATGTCATCAGAAGAATGGCAGCGGTTGTACGGACGATGCTCTGGTAATGAAATCTACCACATTCGACTATGTGACAGCAAATTCTTTGGAGACTATGAAGGGAAAAGCTTCACATATGCTTCTTTTCACGCACACAGAAAGTAAGTTTTTATAGTATGATTCTTTTAATTATTGCTGTGTGAAATAATAAAAAAAATTGTAGTATTTGCAACTATTCCAGTTTAGCCTTCCTTGCTATTTATTGCAGCAGCCATTATGGTTTATTAGGTGGCACAACAGTTAGAGCTTGTCACCAAGGCAGAATTGTGGGTTATGGGCTCAAATCTAGTCTCTGGTATATACATTTTCTTGGTGTGATATCTGTTTACAGAGCCAGCTGCATGCCATGATATAGCCCTGGGGTGGGTTGCACGAGTTTAGATCTGGCTTTTCGGTCATAATGTCAACTGTGAGGTCCATTTTCCCGGTATATTTCACATGCACTTACATGTGTGAACAGGTGATAATGCCCCTGCGACCCTACCTTGGTTTCTGGGTCAGCATTAACTATCAAATAAACAGTCATTAAAATATGAATTTTACAGCTGGCAAAAATAGTCTTGATTCTGTTGATGATCAGATTACATCCATGGATTAAGTCATATGAGCTATCAAATTGGCACATTCAGTCATAAACCAGCATACCAGATGAAAGTAGTGGTACAACATGAATGTTCAGGTACGGCGTGAGTTTGGTAGGGGTCAGACGGGATGTGTCTGGCAGCTCCATCCAGCTGAATCCTGGGCCCCGACACATCATGCGAAAAACAGACATCTGCTTCTACATGAACATCACTAAGGAGGAGAACTCTGCCTTCATCCTGGCAAACCCCAACAATGAAGAACGAACCGTGGACAAATCGCGGATTCCTCAAGGGACAGAGCAAGCCTCTAGGGTAGCAAGCATGGTTGCCAGTGTTGGTGAGTTTTGAAGCAGAGAACATTTTGGTTTATTTTTACAGGGTTAACTCACTTGTGACGGAGAATCCTACCTAGAGTAGGTCCCGGGGGGCCGGGGCATTTTTAGCCTTTTTTCAAAAATTCATAAAAAAATCCCCCAAAACAATAAAAACATTATTTAAAATTGCTAACTAACTACAATAAATAAAGAAAACTCATTTCTTACCGTATTTCTTGGACCTTGTTCCATAATTTTGTAAATCCTTTGATGGAAACACAACTGAAGTTGAAGAAATCAAAAAGTCCTCGCCATTCAGTCTCAGTGTCTGTTCGGTACTCTTCACTACACGTGCTCGCTCGTTTTTCTCTTCGTAATCACTTTCTTAGGTCTTTCAGGCACAAATACTCTTATCTTCATCCACTTTATCACAGTAAATTTGCGAAACAATGTCATTTTCCTCTTTAGCGTGTAATTTGAAAGGCAAATCTAGCATTTCTCAAGTGACAGACCACATGTGGACCCCCCCTTCAAATTATTGCCGGAAACGGATCTGATTGACAGTTGAAAACACAGAAAAGGGAAGCAACTCGTGAAGAAATGATTCAGCTTTCGATTGTAAGAGTTCTTTCCCTTAAAAGATTAGCAGATGACATTTTAAAAATCATAATTCGAACGGACTTAATCTGACCCGTAAGGCGGAAACGTAGTGCCAATGGAGCGGGCTGTCGGTTTTTCGTACGGTGTCAAAGAGTTAAAGGAGAAACCCCTGTTTGGTAGCAGTTCTGGCTACCTCGAAAGCCTTTCTCCCCACAAGAAGTTTAAAAAAATTAATAAAAATAGCTTAATCTAATGTCCTGATGCAGGAAGCATTCAACAGTTCACATCTTACAGATGTCATTAGCATAAGTTCTTTTGCTCCATATACATTCTGCCAGCAATTCAGTTTGTGTTCTCTCTCTTATCTCTCTCCCCTCTTTCTCTCCCCTCTCTCTCTCCATCTCTTTCTCTCTCTATGTACACAGGTATTTTATTTATATACATGCATATATATATATATATAAATATCTTGTATACACATACCCCTACCCTACACAGGGGCCGGTTGTTTCGCCCAACCAGTTTGCCCATGCTCTCGGTCGAGTCATCCACTCATTAAGTTGATTTGCCCACCTTTGCCCCGTGATCCGTCGACTATTTCTGAAGGCAGACTACTTGGCCTCAGAGAGTCATATGAGAGACAGAGAGTGAAGTCGTTAGCTGACAGTCACTTTATTTTTATGTATAAAACAGTTTAAGAGATGATACAGCAACACATTGTCAGCCTGATTCGCTCCCCCTACCCAAGTCACTTTCTTTGATCTTCAACAGGCTCCGGCTGACATATTGCTGGGGTGGGGGTACAAAGCTTGCAGCTAAGCTGCTTGTTAGGGCTGGGTGTCGAATCGCTGCATTTGATTCCGAGGCCAATGGCGATAGAAACATCTAATCAAGTATCAGCTCTTACACACAGTGTGACTCAGTGCGAATTCTGATGGTCGTCAGTGCAGCTTAAGAATATTGTCTTGGTAATCAGTATTTTTGTTTCCAAAACACTTCAAGTTCCCTACACCAAGCAGGAAAGAAGCTGTGCTCTAGTGGCCTAAGGGGTCCTTAACTGTTTCTTGGCCCTGATTTGTGTGGTAGGTGCTGTTGCATTGGAACTTCAGCATACACGGATGTCGGAAACCAATCTAAGCAGACAGAACAGCAAGAAGTTCCAGCTTTCACTTCCCAAAGGGCTGAACATCCAGAGTCTGCAGAAGCGACCCAGCATCGCGCCGGTACCTGCCATGCTGGAGGCCAGCAGCATACAGATCAACGTCACTGGCTCCGACACAGAGGATGAAGAAGAATCTAGCAGCGATGATGACTTCCCAGAGTTAGTAGATGCTGCAGCGTAATTTGTGCTACAGAAGATTAATTTTGTAGATTTATATGTGTGCGGATCAAGTTTGACTTTCTAGCTACAAACTTAGCCTTTCTAAGTTTTTTTTGTGTGTCAACAGCTATGTTAGAGGATTTCCACCTGTCACACCTTATGTTGGCACAAGTCCCACTTTATGCCACCTTATGAGAGAGAAACGACACCTTTGTTGTCTCCAGCTTGCACAGGTAACATGCTTGATTCTTGCATTTCTTCATTGGCAGGATAATACATGTACCCAGAATATTTTTTATGTATGGGGTTACTGAAGGATACTGTGTTCAGCTTCTTTAAACGGACTTGCAGTAAGTCTTGTCTGCGTTTCCCATGGGATGTTTCATGAACAGGCACAATTTCTGCTGTCCTAGATTGCTCTGTGACGACTAGATCCATTGCATTCTTCCTGTTTGTCACAACCTGGAATTTGAATCATATCGGTTCATCCATAAGCCCCCTTATGAATAAATCTCTTGGAAAAATGTTTAGTTGTGGTATGTCTGGTTTGCTGAGCCTGTATGTCATGCACACACAGGCCTGCAGCCACAACCATTGTCAGAATGCAAAACAATACAACTGGCCCAACCCCAGCGTTATTCTTGCTGCTGACTACGCCAGTTCTGGCCTCTACAACTTTATCGTGCCACTCCGATCTCATGCACGGGCAAAGAAGTCACTCAGCCCTCTGGTGCTCCTGCTTGGTAGACCGTGAGTCTTGGATCTTGAAGTCAATCTTATGATGTTCTTCCTCTTGGGATACAATTACTTGTGTCTGTTTAATTTTTAGTCACCATGCATACGTGTTAGACAAACTGCTTTTTCCTTTTGATGCTGTGTCTTAATATCAGGTGACTTTATTCTGGACTTGAGACCTATGGGGAAGGTATCTGAAGGGTCAGGGATTGTAGGGGAAACTTTTGTGTCCTACCAGTCGATGTGGAGCATGTTGAGAAGTAAAAGACCGAGAAGTCTGTGTGATGGATTGTAACATTCATTTCGTTAAATTATTTTCAGACCAGATCAGGCATTCTTGGAGATGATGTGTTTTTTCCCGCTGATCTACTGGATGACTGGCTCAATAGACTGGTGAGGTTTGCGTGGGCATGCAGTTAGTTTTACTTTCAACTTAAAATTGTACACAGATCTCAGTCCAAGTACCATGACAGGCTGTACAGTCAAAGTTGTATCTCTGTCAGCTGAAGCAGGGTACACTGCTTCAACAGATGAGTCAAAATATTGGCTGTATTGTTATATGCTGACTAGCTGGTTGAACATTTATTTATTTTTTTTACAGGTTTAACTGAAGAATTGTGGGAGTGCTGGTCGTGCGTTACTGTTGCTACTCTTGTTTTCAGCCTGGATGACTTACTGAGAGCAGGAATCAACTTGGCAGAGAACGTAGTTATTGTCAACAAAGAGACTTCAAATTCTGCAGAGGAGGACACGCTGGCTGATTGTAACACCATAGTGGCTGTGCAAACCATCTTCAGGTCGGTGACAGACACTTGTATTACCATTTGGGGTCTTGCCTTTCCTGCTGTCCAGCCCCCTTAGTGGGCTAGTGGTTAAGGCATCTGCTTCCGAGGTGGGAGGTCAGTGGTTCGCTCCCTTGCTGAGTCATAGCTAAGTTGGCAATTCAGTAGCTGCCCTGCCAGACGCCTTGCACTGTAGGGAACAGTACTAGGACTGGTTGGCCTGGTGTCAGTATAATGTAACCGGCTGGTATTGAAGCCTATATTGCGACACCAGTCCTACATGTGGCACCATGTTAACTTTGTCTAATTAACATTGTCCTTATTTGCACCTCTTTGCAGCAGGACGTTAAGCAACAACCCCCACCCATCCTCTGCCGTTTGTTGTTAATTTTTTTATGTTGCCATGGTGATGACCTAGGGGATCCTAGCAATAGTGGTTAAGATGATGCAGAAGTGAAAGTGGCCGTGCTACCTTTCTTTAGCTTGTGAATTGATTACTTTGTGTTTATAATTCAATTACATGATAAAAGGGATTTTTTATTGTTGTTGTTGAGCTGGTAAAGTTTTTATGACGTGCAGTTCTTTCTTTTTGACATCTGTACCAAACTGGAACAAAAATACACCTGTTAACACTGCTAGACACCACTCGAGGAGGTTCCCAAAGAGCTGTCATATTTAATATATGTAATCAGCTAGTTCTGCTGAAAAAATCCCTCTGAGTCTGTTTACAGTCTTTGCACTGCATCCGTTTACAGTCTTTGTGGTGTGTGTTTAAAGGTCTACTTGAATGAAAAATGTTGCCAAAAGTAAGTTTATAGCTATCAAAATCAGAGTGGTTCAAAGCTCACTACAGGAGTTTCTCTTACACATAAAGTTTAGCTCAGCCATCCAAAATCATGAAACACAAATGGATGTGCTTATCACTTGCATGATGTCATACTCAGAGAAGCGAGAAGGGATGTCAAGTTTCCAATGGATACACTCCCCTGACTAAGATTATGAGGGAAAAAAATGTAGCTTTTGCTGTCGGTAAATCTTGATAGAAGTAGAGACTAGCAGTTGAAAGCTCGATTTAGCACGTTCCGATATAGTTCTTTCAGCTCACAAAGTTTCATTTTTCCTTCTATTAGACCTTTAAGGGCTTTGCATTGTGTCTTCAGTTTGTGCACTGCACCTGTTTACCATCTTTGTGATGTTGCTTTGTCTATTTACAGTTTACAGGCTTTGCACTGTTTCTGTTGACTACTGTTATGAAGTGTGGCAGACTCTAAGGGGTTTGTGCTGTGTTTGTTTACAGGCTTTTCCCCAAGGCAAACATCATCACTGAACTTTCTCAAGCATGCAACATGAGGTTCATGCAATTTAGAGCAGATGACTTGTATGCTTTGTCCATATCTAAACTGGAAAAGGTATTAGAAGATGTGATGTAGCATGTGTGTGTATCTTGTTTTTAACCATATCTAAACCTGAAGTGCATTAGAACTGGTGGAACAAATATGGGAGAGATGAGGGAGGGAGGTTGAAAGTGAGAATAAAAGTGGGTGGGTGGGGGGGGGGACATTTACCTATGAGAGAGAGAGAGTTTGTGCGGCGTGTGCATATGTGGTTGCCTATATACATGTACTTTTTTTTTTATATATCACATGGCACACTAATCAGTGTTACATGTACAGACTCTTCGTGGACAGAGGAAGGTTAATTTTGGTTGTTCGGTTTCTAACATCATACAGTAATGAAGTCTGTTTTACGACTGGGATAGGAGGGGAGTGAGGTGATGAAGGGGAAGGAGACAGGAGTGCACAGGTAGCCTTTAAATGGGTGCCATACATAGAGAAAGCACTTACCAGATATGGGGTTCAAACCCACGACCCTCTGTATCTGTGATAAACAAGCTTACTGTCATGGTGCGGTCCATATGCTAGTTAGAGGGAGGGAACAGGAAGAAGGTGAAAGAAGGGGAGAGGATGACTAACAATAGCTGTAACTGGTAACATGTTTTGCAAAATGTTTCAGAAAGAGAGAGAGAGGGGCTCCAATATCCATTACATGTTCCGACTTCCTTTTGCTGCTGGCAATGTTTTCAGTGCAAGCATGTTGGACACTCTTCTCTATCAGGTCAGGAATAATCCAAACTTAAAGATGTTGCCCTGTAAAATAAAATATATTTTGGGCTTTACAGTAAGATTTTCCAGTGGAGTTCGGCAAATTTTCTCTTATGCAAAATGAATCCCTCCCCATGAGGCAGCAATGAGAGGTGGATGTTTTACACAACAGTTTAGCTCTTTAGCTGTGGTATGTCTGTCGGCCTTGCAGCCATCGATGCATGTTAAATGCAACCAACAAATGACTGGCTTCCAAACACAACTTATCATAAGGCGTTGATAGTGACTGGACAGTAACTTGGTAGTGAACGAGAAATGGTTTGACACAAGTCTTTGCAAGAGGTAGATGTTGCCCATACTTATGAACATGGGAATCGTATCGGCACACAGAGACAACCACTTTGCTGAAGGTATTCGTTGAGCACATGTTTGATGTTTCAGGTGTATGTAAAAGACTACCTCATTACCTTCGTCAGACTGCTGTTAGGGGTCGATCAGGCTGTGGGGTCTGGCCATCTTGAAAGTGTAAGATGTCATTATGTAAAGTCTTCTAAAGGCATTATCTGGTCTTATGAAGTCATTATCTGGTCTTGTGACGTCATTATCTGGTCTTATGAAGTCATTGTCTAGTCTTGTAAAGGCATTATCTGGTCTTGTGACGTCATTATCTGGTCTTATGAAGTCATTGTCTAGTCTTGTAAAGGCATTATCTAGTCTTGTGATGTCATTATCTGGTCTTATGAAGTCATTATCTGGTCTTGTAAAGGCATTATCTGGTCTTATGAAGTCATTATCTGGTCTTGTGAAGGGCTTAAACAGTTTGCAAGGTATTGTATACTGAACTGCTGATATTCTCCAAAAGGGGAGAGACAAATAGAGTGTGTGTGGGGGGGGGGGGTAACTGAACACTTCAAACTTATCTTTATTTGCTGAGCATTGTTGGGTGTTTGCCTGCCTCTGTCAGTCTGTGCTACATCTTTATCAGTGTGTTTGGCTGTTTGTGCAGAGATTCGTGAAGCTGCTGAAAGTACTGTGTTTATATTTTTTTGGAATGTTTTCAGTTGAAAATAACCAAGGATGACTTGTGGATTCGAACATATGGCAGGCTTTATCAAAAGCTGTGTTCTACCACATGTCAGATTCCAATGGGAATCTATCGAACTCAGTCTCACACTGGTTCGGATTCCACTTTAGTGAGTATCCTTTTTGTTTTTGTTTTTTTCTAAAATTTTCTCTTAAGGTTTCCTTCAGAGTCACACAGATAAATGAAATAGGCTGTTGTTAATAGGAAACAACCCAGCTGACGAGATGACGTATCTACTACCTTCTTAGTTCCCTTGCTTGAGCCTAATCCAGGGTTTACACAGTGCATCGAAGTCTGATGAAAACGGTCACAAAAAACTAGTCCATCCGATTCCCACAAAACATAATTTGTTTTCAGTTGGATCAAAGTTCTGCTTGCAGATGAATATTTTCACTTTTGTCCAGGGAAAGGGAGGTTTATGGGGAGGAATTCTACATCAAAATGAGACAAAGTCTTTCATGATAATGTATTAGTGATTTATAACGTATGCTTTCATACGACTTAGTCAAGCCATGTGAAACCTGCTTTACTGGACACCTGTTCTGGGGATCATTATTGATTTGTTTTGGTCTCATTCCCCTCCTCCCCACCCTCCGCCCCCACCCCCTCCATCTGCTTCAACCATGAGTGGTCACTTGGAACTTTTGTATATGTATGTGTGTGTGTGTGTGTGTGAGAGAGAGAGACTGTGTGTGTATGTGTGCATGTGCTTGTATGTGTGAGTATGCACATGTGTTCATGAGTGAGTGAAGTATGCTGCACACATAATGTGTGTGTTGGTGTGGTGCTTGGACATTAGTTTTTGTGTAGAGACATGCATTTTTAAATGCATTGTATTTTCTGAAGTTCTGTTGGAAGGATTTTCCTAATTTGTTTCTACTTTCTTTGTTAATGGTTTCAGTTTCAAATGTTTAAAACTGGTGACTACTTTATTATCAATGCTTCAAAGAATGATTCCTCTAAATGGATAAGAAAATTACTTTTGTCATTGTTCCCTTTGAGTTTTCAAGTTTTCTCCTGCCTTACGATGTTTGAGGTTGTGCCAGGTTTGGCCACAGTACTTCATTAGTCATTAGAAACCCTCGCTGAATTATACTAAAATGCTCATGAACATTGTGTTTACATACAGACTCCAAAATGTCCACGACATAAGAAAATGCAAAGTGAAGTTAAAGTTTCTTCAATGGATAGCGAAGTGAGTAGTTTTCAGCATATACTCAGCATATACCAGCTGACGCAGCATGCCACCTATCTGATCTACAGCAGTGCTGATTTGAATATTTCTATGTAATTTTGGGGAGGGGAAACAAAGCGCTATTCACTATCTTGTCCTGCATTGAGGATGTTGCTTTTGCGATGAACATGCCGGTCCTACACATTGAAAATCCTGACAAATTAAGTCATGCTTGCTTATCAACTGTAGTGACAAATATTATGGTTCCTTGAAATCATGGTGGGTAGGGGATGTGTGTGGTGTGTTTCACTTTTTGACCTAGTACTAGTAAAATATTAAGACTGACCAAATTTTTATCATCCTTAATAGAGAGATTGAGCCACCACTGAAGTCATTAACTTACGGCATAGTTCTTGTTATTTCTTTCCGTGGTGATGTCACAACTTTTTTAAAACTTTATTTTGGGAGAGAACACATTCTGTACTGACACGTTCAGATGAGTTACACATATGGTGATTTACACATTTGCTTAACATTTTCAACGGTCAGAGGTTACAAACCTTGGCTACAAGCTGAGTGCTGGTCTCCATGAAACCCTGGAGATCAGTGATAGAGAGTTTTAATCCGTTTTGTCAAATACTGTGACATAATATTTTGTGTGCAGCATGACAGGAAAATATATTTTGTACCAATCTGGTTGGTTTTGAAACAGATTTAGCAAACTGTGTGCTTTCTGCTATATGTAATTCTGGTTAGGTTTTATTCCCAAGCAGCAGTGATGTGTTTCATTTTATTTTAATTCTAGTTTCTTATAGATGCTGAAACATTGGTGACCATTCCCTGGAACAAATGAATAGATATATTAACAGAATTTAATTTTTTTTTTTTTTGCTGGGCTGTTTTCCAAGGGTCACAAAAAAAGACGAAGTCTGTAGAGTAAGGTGTTAGATCATTGGTGTTAGGCCAATATTGACATTTTAACACAGCAAGAACACAAACAGTTGTCAAGATTTCAATCAAAAGCAAGAGATATTTTTCCACCTCCCCCCCCCCATCACCACCACTACCCCGTTTTATTCACTCTATTTTTACTCATTTAAGAGTTACAAGAGAATATGTATATGGAATAGTCTCCGTGGTCTAAGTTACTTCTATGAGCTCATTGGATGTACATAGCTAAATGATCGTTAACAAAGTGTTTTTTTATTCAGAGATACACTGGTACACCTTTCGATAAAAAAAAAAAACTACGCTATTGCTGGCTCAGTCTCTCTATCATCTGTGTCACGTGCCTCTGGACAGAATATACACTGGCCAGAATAGCTGATTCATGTCTTTAAATGTTCTGTGGGTTTCCTGATCAGCTTGAATTAATTTAAATTAATTATTAATTTAAATTAATTTACATTTAGAGTCCTTCCATGATGGCAAGGGACCAGTCAGCTCTCAACCTAGCCTTTAGAAATTCGTTTGTGAGTAGAAGAGAGGGTAACACGTCACAGAAGTTTCTTGCACCTTTTTCTTTTCCTCACTACCACCTTTATCTTCACGGCTCACGCCTTCACACATTGTCTGTCACTGAGAGAAAGTCTAAGTTTATCACCAATGTATGATAGCTGTTTCAAATTTTACACTTTGCCATGATATGTAATTGCTTCTATAGTCGTTAGAACACAAGCATGAAATTTAACCAAAAGTTTTAAGTAAAATGTTGGAGAACACCTTAGTGGCTGATAAGATGCGTATGCTTATTCTAAACAAGTCTGAGCATTTCCTGCTAAAAGATATAATTGAATGTAAGAAAATTATGAATGTCCATGTTTATTACCTAGTACCTGATATATTATGCAAATTAGACAAATTGTTAAAGTCCTTGCTGTCATGGTACATTGTAGTCAGTTGTTGAAGACCATTAACCAATTGCAAATTTTTCACATCCTTTTAAAGAGATATTCACTCCAAGTGCTCAGCGATGTGTGCAGAAAAATAGGTTGTGCAGTTTTTCTGAGCTTCAGACATGCCCCATACAGTTTCCAAGAACTGGAAACCCACAACCAAAACATCCACCCCATTCCCCCATCCTCACCTCTTTAAAAGAAGGAGTGGGGTATTTTATTTGCACCCAGGACTCTGCCATGCATGCTTTGCTTCTGTTTTCTATACATGCACGTGCACACACACACCTTTTCATTTATTAGAGGGGACATTACTCATGTAGTCATAATTGCTAATAGAACTAATAAGAAGAACCTTGAACTGGATTTTGCATATTTTCTGCACTTAATTACATGTCTCTTAGTGTGTGCATGTTTAAATGTCATATGATATTAAACCATAAAATACTTTTGACATTTTCTAAAAATCAAAATTATTAAGAAAATTTACTGTAAGCACTCCATAACATACTGTAGTCCTATTTACGGCATGAAAAGATATGCTTGTAGGGATGCATGAAACTAGGCTTACAATGTTATATGAGACACTGGAACAGTCTGCATGCTAACATGTTTAGGCTCCACTGTCATTGCTTCTTTCATCACCATCACTATCACTACGACCCCCTGCACAACAACCATATTGATTACAAACTTCTGATTATCATAAACACTGTAACATAAAATTAACATGCATGGGTGTAAAGATTATGACAAGAATTTTGCATATGATACTTCCCATAAGGCATAACCCATTGCACCTTGTGAGCAGCAAATACTTTGCATGTATCACATGTCACTGGCTTCTGTTAACGTGTTTGCTGATTCATCAATCTTCAAGAATGCCCACTGATTACAAATTGGTATGTGATAAGTCCCTTGGTGAGTTTTTTTCTAAGTTAAAAATAATGTTATTTTCATAAACCATGTCATGCACCAGCAGTGTCTCAGTTCTGTGATTAATTTGTGTCCCCAAGAATGTTAGAACTGTATGCGTTATGAGAGAAGGGCAACTGTTTATACATGTAGACTGAATGAAAGACCTGATCAAAGTGCACAATAAGTCACTCAAGTCGGAGATTGATAGTCTGTGAAACTGACCATTGAAGCATCTTGCGTGTGTTTGGTCCCAGGATGCTAAACAAAAGAATGCATTCTTGCAATATATATTTGTGGGTGTTGCATGTGTGGGTCATCTACCTTTCTTCAATGTTTACACATATTTTATTGAAATTCTGAAATAATTCTTTGACCTACTTGTGCATACTTCAATAGCTTGAAGTATTCTGTTATAAAATACTCTTAATTGTGGAAGAAGTACTTTGTAGAAACGCAGTGCATGTCCTCTGGAGAGATCATTAAATTAAATAATGTGTAAAGGATATCTTAATACTACATATAGTATTAACTCTGCTTTAAAAACATTTGCTCTTTGGTGAGACATATATATATATATATATTGTCCTTATTAACAAAAGTTGCCCACATGTTCTGTCCATATATTTGTCACTTTTTTTTGGCTGTAACAGTGTTGAGTATTTTTATTTTCTTGTTTGGCTTTGTCTTCCAGCAAATATTTCTCTAAAATATCTGTTGCATTTTTTAAAAGCACTTATGTACGTACAGTAGATAAAAAAATTCCCTACTAATATTTGTAGGAACAATTTTAAAAAATGTTCTTCTTTGACAAACTTTACCAGGATCTGACCATTTTTATTTGTATGCAGTGATTTCATGTTGTTGCAGTTGTCAGTAGCAATGGGTGGGGAAAATAAAACTGGTTGTGACCTGACCCCAGAGCAGCATGAAATTGCACAGCTGGTCAAGTGCCGGATGCAGAATCTGCTGTTGCCTCTCGAGGACTACAGTGTCCGTTAGTGAACAGCTCTTCTTGATCAAAGCACTGCAGTATTTATATGGTAGAGTGGGAGTAGGGACCCAGCTCCAAGCATACATGCTTGCATGTATCCAGCACACAGCTACCCAGCATGCACTGTAAGGGAGCAGTTGGGCAGCAAGCACACAGCCCTTTTGTTTCAAGCCGGGTGATTTCCCAGCATATTGTGATGATGAGTGAATTTCTGTGGCTCCCTGGATTGTCTCTGGGCTGGAACTGCTGGGGGAGAGTCAGGGGGTCAAAGGTTGCTGTTTTGTAGTATGGAATAATGAATATATTATGACATGAATGGTATAACTACTTTTTCCGCAAGTACCTTGACTGACGTCACGATTGCCTGTCTGCATTAACCTACAACTTCCTCTATTATGATACTTTTCCATCCATCTGTGACTGAAGGATGATCTGTATCCCAAACTGTGTTTCGTTCATCTCTCCCTCTGTGTGTTTGTTGTGTTCATCTCTCCCTCTGTGTGTGTTTCGTTGTTTTCATTGAGTATGTGCCTCGTCCGCGCGAAGTGTGCATGAAATGTGTTCTGGCGCGTTACAAATCCACATTTATTATTATTATTATAAGGGTGACCTTTGGCTGCCAGCTGCATCATGGGAGTGTGGGGGTGGGGGGGGTGGTACATGGTGGTAGTGGAAAGGCACAGACAGAAAGGGTGTGGAGAGAACCAATCTACGAAGAGAATGGACAGAGGTACAGCATTTTTCTCATCTCTAGACTGGTTCAAGAATCAAAATTGAGATCACTGGAGTTAGCTTGTGGCAATTTGAGAGGCATCATTGCACTTGCAGGAGAGAGAACTGGAACATTTTCCTGCCCTGGCTGACTATGGTGATCCTCGTTGTGAGTTAGTTTCCTTCTGCATCAACAAATGGCAACACGGCACAGTTGGGAGAGGCTCCTAGTTGTCGCCAGTTTCACCTGCTGGGTGCAACCAGCCAGCATCTCTGACACACAGGGAATAGTTGAATGGCTGCTTCATGTTTGATATCAGCACGAGTGACTGAGCAAGTCACATCAAGCAAACCCCAGTACTGCTAAGTTTTGCTAGAGGTTTAATGGGGAAAGGATTCCAGGAGATGCAGATGTGCATCAGGGAGAATAAGCACACTTGTTCTGATGGTTGTGGCTGGATATTAGATATTAAATGCATATTTATCTTACATTGTGACTTTGATGTAATTCTGTGGTGGACCAGTTTGGTGTAGGTTTCGCACCTTTAGTATGTGTATTGTGGCTCATATTTCATATTGGTTCTATATCTTTAATAGCAGATGTTAAGGTGGATAGAAACTTTATTTAAAATATTTTGTAAATTAACTGTTGTAGATGTTCGAAATAGGTACAGAAAATTCTGGACAAAGAGTCTATTAGATTATTCATGATATATATGGGTTGATGGTTAGGATTTGAAAAATGTTTTTACCTTACAGATGATGTGTCATACAAACGTAACACCATATCTTACGTCATTATTAACCCTGGGTATGACCTGAAGCTTGAGCAAGGAGATATTGTGTGAGTTGAGGAGGCTTTGGCCAGTAAATGTTTAGATATTAATTTCTTTTTGAACTCTGTACACAATTACGTAAAATTGTTCTGTTTTGGATTACAAATGAATATATGTATTAAAAATAAATTGTCTGAAACTACCAGTTAGATTGTGTTTTAAAATGAGTCAAGAACACTTCATTGAGCATTTCCCTTCCTGTGTTTAGTTAAGAAGACATGGAAGTTGATTTTACATTAAAATACTTTAGTCTTTAAATCCCATTTTGTTCACTTCAACAGATACCTGATTCGACCCAGCTCATTGTCACCACAACCTTCGCCACTCACAGATGAACGAAAACTTCTGCAAGAAAAATTTCTTAAGCGACAGGAACCTACCGGAGCCCCTGACATAGAAAGGGAGACTACCCATGCCCAGTCAAATGATATGGGTCTCAAAGGGCAGATCACTCCATTGTCAGGAGATGGGGATAAGCCATCTAACAACAAGTTAGAAGAAAGGGTAAGGCTAACCAACTCATGCATGGCGCTACCTCCTCAGATATAGCATTTCCTCTAGATCTCTCTGTTTTGATTCATTAGCCTGGCATTTTTATTTGTAGTGACAGGGGAGATTGCTTTGCTGTGGCATTTTGAAATTTCGCTAAAACTTGTATGTTTAAAAGTCTGCGTACTGCATTTAGTCTTGTCTTTTTAGTGACTATGAGGCAATTTTTTTTGTTTAGTTTCTTTTTTAAACATTCAAATTGTCTGATTTGTTAAAGGGAAAGAAACCTTTGAGAGCTGTACTCATACTCAATAAGAAAACACGAAAATGTATATAACTTGAGTGTTTTAGTACCAAGCTGTTGATTAACTAGTATTAAGTGGCCTGTAGAAAAATTAAATCCACACTAAAGCACTCCTTATTAATAAAAAGACATTTGAAAAAAGAGCTTTATGCATTGTTGAATTTCTTTGATGTCTTGTTTGCAGTCTGCAATCTTTCTAACACTCACCCACACAGCATTTTAAACATGCTTATTTAAACACCTTTTTTCAAGAATAAAATCACAAATTACAACACACCTTCATCAGATTCCAGTTATCTACTATGACAGCAGTGATGATGTGATGGAGGCAGATGCCAGTGCGCCTCTGCAGCAACTCCAGTCTTCACCTTTCCACACCCCCTGTCATCATCAGCTGGAGAGGAGCCAGAAAATTGATGCTAAGACTCCTGAATCGCCAGACTTCCCCATGGCTGACATGGATGTTGGAAGCAGCTTTGAAAACCTCTCATCACCTGGGCAAGCAAGTGGTTTTAAGGGAACCATAGTGTGAATATGTTACAAGAAGAAGATGGTGAAATGGCACCAGTCACACAGATGAATGGATCAAGAGAAACGTTACTGCAAATAGACGAAATCTGCAGGATGGTTTTATAAAAACCATCTTGTGAGGAGACTGAAAGGAGAAGAGCATGAATCGGCCATCAGCAGCATATGTCGGATTGTTGAGAGAAAGCAGTGTGGATTGACCGTGGTCTTGCAAAGCAGGTGGGATCAGAAGATGGATTGTGTGAATTTCCTATCAGTGGCGACTGAAAAACTATATATGCCGTGGATTAGCCTCATGAAGAACGGCATTTTCAAAACATGGCGAAGCCCTGTTGATATGAATGACACAAGTTTTCAGAGTGTGACGAAGCGGAAGTTGTTAAGGAGGCACTTAAAAAAGTGTGAGGTGCATTACTTTCAGTGCCTGAAGTGCAGTGTGACTTCAGAAAGAATCCTGAATCCGGTTGTGATTTGGCAGAAAATAATTAAGGTGTATCTAGAGGAAATTGCGATGTGTACAACACTTCGAAAGCTCAGGAAACTGTTTACCAGAAAGAATTGTGTCTTTGCTAAATGACTGGTTTCATTGTGGATTGCATTTACATTCAGGCTGGTAATAAATTTCTTTAAAAATGGAAATGTCACTTAAAAGTTTAGCCCAGAATCAGTCTGATGCAGCCATTCAGTAACAGTTGCAAACATAGATGTGATGATTTTTTTAAAAAAGCTGCCTTTACAGTTGTGGTCATCATCAAATGTTAATTTTAGACAGGAGTTAAATTTCAGTTTGAAAGAAGTTTGCAGTTTGGCACCCTGCCTAAGAAGGAAGACAGCAATCTAGAAATATATGTTGCCCATCCTTATTTAAAAGACTCTGAAATTGTTTTTTTTAAAAAAGATTTAGCATGCCTTTTGACACACTTTCTGGAAAATTTGTGTCAAAACTAGCAAAATGAAGCATGGCAAATTCAAACTCGTAATCTTTGACGAGCAGTGACCACATTATGTGCACTTTTCTAGATATTTTGCAAACCAAAAAAATCTTTTTTGTTGTGACTAAATTTAACAAAAGCATTATCCTATGAATGAAAAGGTATATGAATGTATCCTAAACACATGTATTCAAGCTGGGTACAGTCCAGGCTATTAGTATTACAGTAGCATTTAAAGGTGTACTTCATACCTATTCTTTAACGGGGAATTTTTCCTTTATGAATGTTCTAATTTTTTAAGTAAGAGTTCTGTGGCTAAATATTTAGAACAAATGCATGTACTTCTGTGTTGCCATTCACATTTTGGGGGTTATGAAGTGGTTCAGTGTTCCTAATCAGGGAAGGGGGAGGGGGGTGGTATGTGTTTTGTGATGTCACTATAAAATATTGTATTTAACATGCACGTTTCAAGATAAGTCAGTTGAATATTATTTTATTTTTTAAACATTATAATCAAAACACCCATGGCTTTTTTGTGTGTTGTCATAAAAATTCTTCCAGCAGTAGTTTTCCAGTGTTGTGATAAAGAGAACGTCCTTTAAAAACCTGGAAATACAGTTAAACCCCAGGCTTTTCATCTCGGTCTGTTTATTCTGCCTACCATGCAGATATTAGAGGAATCAGCTTTGTCAAGTCTAGTTACTTACCTCCATGTTTTCACATCTATTCCTGACAAAGAACAAAAATGTCTGATTCTCCATTGCAAAATTGAACTTACCACCCTCTGCTACTCTTACCATTTTTGTCAGATAAATGCCTTTCATTATAGGCCTTCTCTTACTGTGGTTTTTGAATCATTAACTGCAGCCGAAATGTGTAATATGTATTAATTTATTGCTATAAAATGTCATGGAATTCCTCTGACAGCATTACTGTATATGACTTATATGTGTTTCTTCCAAACCAGAGAGTTTTGTAAAGATATTGGTGAGGTGGAATTGAGGACCCTCCCTGATAATCTTGAAACAGTTTGTTTACTATGTTTATAGTGATCACTCTAAATATGAATTCAACCACTTGGGAAAGATGGAAGGTGATGCCTCTTTGCTAGCAGGCTTTTTAAAATTGTTTTTTTTTATAAAGTTGTGTGTATTATTATAATGATCATGGCTGAACTGCATGGGCGTTTGTATCTCCTGTTCATAAATACATAAAACTGTACATACAATACACTATGTGAATGGGTCTTAGGGCTGCAGTTCAACTGTGACTAGACATGGAGACAAATGCTTATGCATCAGAACCCAGGATTTCAACCCAGCGGCAATGTACATAAGTGTTTTGTGATACCTTGTGTCTTCATTTCTGGCTTTGACTTTGCAATATGTCATCACTGAACAATACTCATGAAAAGGTTTTGTGTTGTGAAATTCCAACTTTTTCTGCTAATAACACCATTCCTCTGTATTGTGTATAGCAGTCCCTAGAATATGTAAAACAAGTTCCTCATCTTTATAATTCTTTTAATAAAATGGCCATACCTTTGGCCACATCCATGAGCATACATGTGGACAAATCCTAGAAAATCTTTGGGGACATTGTGGTCATGGCAGGTCGGATGTGGAAGCTTGTGTGAAAGGAGGGCACATCTCAGAGTAGAGCATGTACATAACTTTGGCTAGAGATAGTTAATGTCTCAGGAAGAAACACTTTCACCTGTTTTGTTTGGTTCAGATGTCAGTTTGTGCATTTCCGGTTCTTGCCCAGGTGCCAGTAAGCAATGCTGTAAAGTTTTCAGTTAACATGTTTTGTTTCTGTCTGCTCATTTTGAATTTTTCAGACACAGAAACCCGTCGGGTGGCAATACATGAATATGTTCATAGTTAGCAATTCTACCTCTCGTTTTGTTACAATTTTAAAATGCATGTTGACTGTTTTCTGAAAACGCTCCTTTGTTTGTTTTTTTTTAAGTATAGACATTTTTTGTACTTTTATGTTTTGATGACTGGAGTAATGATTATAATAAAGATATACAGGTTGAGTAGTATCCCTTTTTTCTCTAGTGTGGTTAATGAAAATACAGAATGTGTTGGTGGACATTTTTTCTGTCATTCTATTTAAATATGCTGCATTGGTATTGTTTCTTTTTTAAATCTTCACATGTTTTCAAAAACTGATTTTAAGTGTTAGTTTCTGTAGCAATGAAATTGTGTGCAAGAGATTATACATGCAAAATCAGACAGTGATAGGTTTAGGGGTAAGGTTTAGGTGTAGAACGGGGGTGGGTATGGTGGAGTGAAATTTATCAAGGCAAATATGCACTTCATAAACAAAGAAGTGTGTGTGTGTGTGTGTGTGAGACTGGAAGAGATATTTGTAACTATGCTGCACATTTTGACTATGGTATAGTCCTAAAATGTTTGGAACTTTGTTAAGTAAAAATGCCTTTTTTTTTGCATATCACTGGCATTGGCATGTCACATAAACTGGTACCACTTTATTTAGAAATAATCCTTGCTTTGACCTGCATTTATCTTTTTTATAATGAGAAGGAGAAATGAAATTCTTCCATAAGCACTTTTCTTAATGCATCCTTTATAATAAGACCTCGTGACCCCTGCACGTTGCATTGCCTATCTTTAAAAAACATTTTACTTGCTTTGGACAAGATGGGATTTTAATATGGATGATATGAAGAGCTTCATGTTGTTTACAAAGGGTGAGATATGACAAATTTAAAAAAAAATTAAAATGCCTATGAGCGATCAAGCACTTCTAAACAGCTAAATGTGTCAATTCTCTGTTATTAATCTGCGCACCCTACAGTTTACAATATATTTTTTACCTGAATAAAGTTTGCTCAAATTTAAACATGTTTTGCTTATTTGTGTCTGATGTCTTTTAGGGATATAAACATACGCATGGAGCCACGCACACGGGCAGGTGGGCTAGCTGATCACCGCCCATCACCCACTGGCTCACAACTTGTCCTACACGAACAAAAGGGTCAGGGGATAAGCCTTGACTGTGAGGTTACAAATATACTGCTCAGAAAACCTGTTTGAAAAAGTATATAGCAGCACTTAAATTGTCAAAAGGTCAGTGTGTGCTAGACAGTGTGTGCAGGTGACAAAGCAAAACTGAACAGCTGAACAATCGCCATGCCTGTGCAAAACTTGTGATGAGAAGATAATCCAGCCATTGTTGGTGGTTATTTAGAGGGACAGTGCTTCCACCTCGTGGTTATTTTGCACTATGGGGGATGGGGTCCTATTAGTAAGCAGTGCGCTGAAAGAACCACCAGACTGATGGCTGCAGTTATAGATGGTCAGTGCGGACAGGCAGTTTAATATGCGGGGGAAATGAACGAATGGAGTTTGCAGGAAATAATTGTTGGCCACACCAGGATTCGAACCAGCAACTTTCCATCTGCTAGTCCGCAGCTCTCCCAACTTCGAGCTATCCAGGCCCCGTCTTCAGCCAGTGTTGAGGGACTTGTGGCTATCGCGGCAAGAGATACGTTTTTCTATTGGCTGCAAACTTTCTCACCACTGGCAGTAAAACACGCTCTACTTCCCACGCACTGTCCCCTCTTCTCCACATGTCCTGCCCAGTGGCCTTGGTGGACCATCGTCTTTCGAAAGAAGTCACTCGTTATTTGTTGTTGTTGTTACCTGTTTTGTCCTGAAGAAGGGGCTTCCAAAAACGTTGACGTTGTCCTTGTCTATTTTTGCTTGGTTACGTTTTGTTGTCAACATATTCCATTCAGTCAGTGGGACATTGCTACCGCTACAACCAGACGTTGTCAGTGTGACACTGGTACTGCTACAACCAGACGTTGTCAGTGGGACATTGCTACCGCTACAACCAGACGTTGTCAGTGTGACACTGCTACTGCTACAACCAGACGTTGTCAGTGGGACATTGCTACCGCTACAACCAGACGTTGTCAGTGTTACACTGCTACTGCTGCAACCAGACGTTGTCAGTGGGACATTGCTACCGCTACAACCAGACGTTGTCAGTGTGACATTGCTACCCCTACAACCAGATGTTGTCAGTGTGACACTGCTACTGCTACAACCAGACGTTGTCAGTGTGACATTGCTACCGCTACAACCAGACGTTGTCAGTGTCACATTGCTACCGCTACAACCAGACGTTGTCAGTGTCACATTGCTACCGCTACAACCAGACGTTGTCAGTGTCACATTGCTACTGCTACAATCAGACGTTGTTCGTGAGCCCAGCCAGACGGCCGAGACGCCCACGATGAGGTCCAGACAGGATGACAGGCCTGACGTCCTGTTGGCATCATGGGACACTCAGGGGCAACTGCGAGCAGCAAGCAAAGTCACGGTCAGCGACTGGACTAGGAGCCGGCTGCATGAGGCTACGTACGTACCTGGGTTGAAGGAGTTCCGCACCCCTACCTGTCCTGACACCAGCTCATCTCGCTGCTCGGCTGGCCTGGGTCCGGCGTCTGGGTTGGGCACGTCACCAATGGGCCAATGAGTCCCGGTTTGGTAAATCGTTTCAAGATGGCCGAATCCGCCTATAAGGGCGACGGGGCGAGTGTGAGGATGTCACTGTGAGAGAGCGTGAACTGTTTGATTGCGGGTCTATCACGGTTTGGGGAGGAATGGCTACGGGACACAGAACATCACTGCACCACGTGCAAGGCAACTTTACTGGGGTCTCCAGGTATGGCATTCCACAGCCCTTCATATTACCTGTCTTGCAGGTAACGGGACCAGGCGCCATTCTCAGGATGACAATGCCAGACCACTCAGAACTCGGGTATTCACCACCTTCCTGCAGCAGCAGCAGACTCGCGTGCACTGGCCAGCAAATTCACTGGAACTTAACCTGATTGAGCACCTGTGAGATTCTCTGGGCAGTCGCTCGCAGGCCAGCCACCCACCGCCAGATGACCTTACCAGCTGTTCCTTCTCCCTCAGCAGGAGATCCCCCAAATGATTCTGGGGACATTGGTTCGGTCCACGTGTCAACGATGCCCTGCATGTCGATGCACACACGTTTTTGACATGGATTGTTCTGTGCTACACCTGCTTTAACTTTTGCACGTGTGGATTCTGTCAGTCATAGCTTTTGCAATAAAAAATAGTTCATTAAATCGGTTGTTGGCCACTGAGGTATACTTCTGCTCCATCGTGACTACTGGCTTGTGTTTTAGCGTCATGAATTACATAATTATACAGATTACACTGGTAGTTAATTCTTTTGAGCAGGTCTTTCAGTTCTATATCGTACATCGCTGATGTCACTTATGCCTATTACTTGTCGTTACTCACGTCAGTTTGTACGCTTTCAATATATATTTTAAACACTGATTACATGTAAAAAGTGTTAAGGCAGGTGGTAAATATGTGCTGCGTTTGTAAATGGTATGTAAGATGTGTACTAAATGTGTTTTAAGTGTTCTTAGCATGTCCCTACCTCAATGAGCACTACCAGAACCTAATCAGAAAACAATTTATACATTTTCTGGCCATTTGAACCTTTTCGAGAATTCAGACTATAATAGAACCCTTTTTTGCTCTATAGCGTTCTAGATCAATGTAAATGAATTTTCTTTCGGTAACAAAATGAGTGTTCTAATCTAAACACATCTTGTTTACAGTGTATACAAAAGCGATCGTGTTGTTATTTTACTACGTATTTTTCAGGTGACATTTATGAAGATCTTTCACATACGATCTTCTGACACCTGTTAGGGTGGCAATTAAGACCGAAGCAATCCAGAGACTCAGATAGAATAATGCTGCAAATGTTAATTACATCGTTGACGTTATGTTAATTAAGATTTTTATTTTTGACAAGGACAGTAAACGTTTTCACTCTTTGCACCCAGAGGGGTGTTCCAGCAACTATGACAGCATGCATGGTCCCCTCCACCCACCGCCATGCATTCATCTGCTCTATCGGCTGTGGGTATTGAAAGGTGACCGTATAATTAAACTGCTCCCCAACCAGGCTTCGAGTTTTCCCCCGTTCTGTGTAAACGATCCCCTGTTCTCACCTCGCCCATTCCATAAACTCGTCTGGTTGTTCGAACATGCTCATGCCAACCACGTGACTTTTCTGACCACGCCCACTCAGCGGCTACACTAATGCATCGGCCCAAGTAATAACTGGTGTGGGTTTTTTGGTTTTGGTTTTGGTTTTGGCAGCTGGGGATCGTCGTTATGAAGATGAAACGATAAAGAGACTCAGGCTAATGTTGCAGATGAAACCGTTGATTTTATGGTAAGGTTTCTCACAAAGTTCTTGTGTATACATTCCTCCGTGTCCTTTATGTTTTTTCTTTTTCCATTCTTTCCAAGACAAGCTGTTGTAGGGATCTGCGTGGGCTGCACACACTGAAAAAAGACAGAAATTAAAACATAAACATGGATAGATATGTAAACACAATAAACATGGATAAATGTGTAAACACACAGAAATATAACAGCCCCACACCATGTGCTTCAAATTATTCTCACTGGTGGTGGCAGCCGTGTTCCCCCTTCCATCACCCCATTTATCCGCTGTGGGTGTAGAACGATGTCAGTCTTGCTCCCAGCCACGCTCCCTTTCCCGGACCGCCCCTTCTTGCTGTCACCACGCCCACTGAACGTGCGTGTACGTGTGGTTGTCATGTTCATGTCAAATAATACCGCGTGAATTGGCTCTGACCACGCCCACTCCACTTCTGCATCCATCTACGTGTTTGTCCAAACACGAGACCATGTCGGAACTCTATGCACCACGTGACATCGTGCATTTAAGGCGAGGACTTGCAGACACGATCTGTTGGTCCACCTGAACGTTTTCGTACAGACATCAAGTCAGTTGCCGGCACCATGCTCAAGTTTGTGCTTCTGTCTCTTGTGGCCGCAGTCATGGTGAGTTGTGTTCACTTCACGCACGTAAGAACTGGCGTGTCTGCTCGCGGGGTCGCCCTGATCCAGTTGTGGAGTCACACGTGGCCATAAACCATCCTAGCTAGCTTTGCGTAGAAGTTAGAAAAGTTTGTAAAGCCAAGGAATAAAGAGGGGGTGTGTGACTGGAAGGAGCCCAAGACTGGTCTTGTCTTGAAAACATGGCCACGTGTGGTATATATGTATGGGCAAGGGTATGCATGTGCATGTTCATGTGCATGTTGTGCGTGTATTTGTGCCTGCGTGTGCGCTTGCACTTATGCAGCTGAGCACGTGAATGTGTCTGCAATCTTGTGTGAATAAGATATAACCATTTCTTTAAAGACAGTGTGGGACAAACGCACTGAAGAGTCTGAACAGACTTCCCCCACCCCATCATGTCTAAACGATTTTTCTCTTTTGTCACAGTGCGGTGAACCGGACCCTGAGAACACCACCACCAGTGATGTATGTATGAAGTAATGTGTAGCAACGTGTACTTAAAATGCTTGGTACACGTTAAGGCATGGGGAGTTACGCATGTGCACGCATGAACACGTCCACTGTTAAATTGTTTACTTTTCATATTTAAGTTAGCATATGTATTCATATACGTATTACGAGTGCTGTTAGAATGTTTGTTTACTTATGTATGTTACTAAATACATACATACTTACTTTTAAGGAATATGTATGTTTGAGTGGGTATATAAATATGCCTATGCATACCACTGTATGTACACTTGACACATATGTGCGTATGCATGAATGCATACGTTTAAATGCAAATAAAACTACGAACTTAAAAAGCTATTTCAGTAAAGTTCTAATTCTGCAACTACATATAATCTGAAAATTTAGCCTTTGAGAGGGTACTGAATGTTAAAGATTACAAGAATAAACTGACCCTTACCTGAGGCTACTCAATTAACTAAGAGAAAGGTAGTTAGAGAAAGGTTAGGGAACTGCAGTTATCTGGTAAATTCGATCGATTTCCCGTATATGTTTTGTCATAGTGTTGAAATACTCTCAATTACTCAATTACTAAATAACCGTATTTTGAATTCCATTAAATTTTGTCTGTTGTCATTCAAATTTATTTTGGCCGTCTTTTTGGCAGTAATTGTGACCTTATAGTACCGAATTAGTCTTAAGTTCACGATCACAGATTTTTGCCTCTTGCTGATGGAGAAAATCGTCTGCATATCCGAATATTATTGTCGCCGAGATAAAAGGTTTCAAACATGCTGCCCAACAAATTGTAGTTTTGAGAAAACTGCTTTCAAACATTCCGACTATAAATTCTTTCCTCGTATTGCCTTAGTAACCATCCACTTTCTATACACAAAATGTAGTTGGCTGCCGCGTCCCCTTCCGGGGCGGGAGGTCGGTGGTTCGCATCCCGGCCGAGTCACACCGAAGACTTAAAAATTGGCAATCTAGTAGCTGCCCTGCCAGACGCCTGGCACTACACGGAACAGTACTAGGACTGGTTGGCCCGGTGTCAGTATAATGTGACTGGGTGAGACTGAGGCCCGTGTTGGGACACAGTCCCGCGTGTGGCAGCACGTAAACTTTGTCTCAGCAACACCGTCCTGATATGCACATAGTTTGCTACTGGAAGTTAAGCAACAAATACCACCCACCTCCACCCCCGCGGTCACATGCTGCGGAAACTACGACCCCAATGCTGGGATTCACCTCATTAATTTGGGCGTTTTGTTTACCTGAGGTTCTTCGTACTTTCCAAGGTGTCTTTCGCCAAAATTTCAAACTGCAGCCAATCAAACACGCGAAGTTTGAAATGGAGGAAACAAGCAGGTTTCCATCGGTAGGCCTATGTCTTTCGACGGATCCACTCGATGTAGACAAGCGGTAAGAGGAGGTTTCAATCTTCAATTTCAGTGGCTTTCGCCAATACAGCAAGGGGCTGCACGTAGATGCTGTAGAAGTAAAAAGCAGGCAGTGTTTTTGTACAGGCGTACATTATCCAATCTTTCACATTAAATGCAAACCTCAACATCGATAACCCATCACCCCGCTGTTGCACCCCCACCCCCGCCCGAGAGGACTCGTTTCGTGCGGGGCGGGTTCTGTCTGACGTGCACTTGAAAATTAAATATCTAATCGTTTTCGTTTTGTGTTGCTTTGTAGAATTGTATGTTGTTTGTTGCAGAAAATTATCCTGACAGTAGCTAACGGCTATTGCGCTATCATAGCAGTTCCTGAGTCCCTCATAAATGCTCTTGAAGAAAACCCAGAAAACCTCAGATTTGTCGTTGTAAGTGCCTGCTTTCGTGTGGTTTTCTAGGAACTGTACTTTGGCTAACATGACGCTTTCGAATTGTGGTCAGACTGGTCTGGTTTCACTTGTAAATTTCATTGATCACACAATTCATGAAATTCTACATTTAGATATTTGATAATGTCGTACAATTTGCAAACACGACTCCTTCAGTGTTTAACAGACTACGTTCTTGTTTCACATTCAAGTTAGCGTTTTTAGATCACACAACTTATCAAAAAGATACCTTTAGATATTTCATAATATGCTTTTTGCAAATACTATTCTTTCGGTGTAGACCATAGTCTGGTTCACATTTAACTTAGTGTTCACGTTTGGAAATGTTTTCATCGTATCTGCAAGTCTTTCGTACTTAGCTGAGAGAGTTTGTCAGGGACTGTAATTTGTTATTCTTTTGCACGTTCTTCTGTTATTATATGGAGTAATTGTTCTTGGTGTGTTTCTACTGCTGGCCTTCCTTGGAGGTACAACTAGTTTCTTCACACCTTTGCTCTCTCTTTCTTGTGTCGCAAGAACATTCTTCAGACACCTTCTGCTTTTAATTACGTCTTTGCTCATAATTTTGATAACAATCTCTGTTTGTATTGAAAGGTTTCGTGAGTTTTATTATATATATATTGTTGTTATTAGTCAAGTCTTGACAGAAATATTTATAACACGACTGCGGAGGTACCTGTCACACTGGTAGCGAGCAACGAAAATGACATCCATGCTGCTGTGGCACTGCAGTGCAAAGGAAAAGACGTCTTGTTGGTCACTCACAGAGCGCGTGACTGAACACAGCCTTGGTATCACGTGATCATTAGTACGTGGCATGTGGTTAGTTCACCCTTGAAGGCGTGAGTTATCTTCACTTAATATGCAGGCAAGCAGACGGACAGACAGACGGCATGCTTGGAACCATCTATATGTACATTGTAGACACAGGTAGAGTGTACTGTAACCCCTTCAATAACAGCGTATCGCATTAACTGATAATGATAGACTTGTATTACGTGCTATGTAAATTCAATTTGAAATGTATATATATTATTTTAAATTCCGCTGTCTCGGTGAACAATATGTCCAAAAAACCCAATCATCGCAAAACATGAGTGCCACACACGAATAGGTGTTAACAGCTTGTCGTTTAGATGTTCTTCGGATATTGGGATATTTGGGTCGTCAAATAATATTCAAGGTAGTTTTATAAATAAGTTTTCAATGTCAGTATATATATATATATCTTTTGCAGAGTCCAATCAGCTTATTTGACAGCATTTCGTGCTTTGGGAGACATTTGTACATCTACGTCCCTTTTTCCCGGAAGAAAGTTCTTAATAATATGGTCACGAGGAGGGGGAAATAAAGGTCGAAAATTGTGTCACTCTTGTCTGCTTTCTGTTTTGTATAGATGTATTGCAGCAGCATTGAATAAACAATTCATGCGCCTGCTTGCACGCACGCACGCACGCAGTGAGAGAGAGAGAGAGAGAGAAGGGCGTCAAATACAAAGAGATTGACCAGGTAACGAAACAATGCGATATGTCATGTGATCGGTACACACCAGCAAAAATAAATTTCCTGATGTGTGCGTCAGCTGACAAAAGAATTTTTGGTTTGGGTGTAGGCGGCATGTGCAGATTCGCTCTTTATTTCTCCGCAACTGTAGAAAAAATGTAATTTGGAGAGAAACAACACAAACGACAGAATATATTTCGGACAATAAACAATAAAATATAAAATAAACTGAGTTGACCGTTTTAATGACGTGAAAGAGGGGAAGAGGTAAGAATACAGAACAAACGATGACAAGGAAAGAGGAAAAACAGGAAGAAGGAAAACAAGAAAAAGGAGTAAAAAGGAAGAGAAGACGAGAGATCAGCAGCCTGAGAACGATGCCAAAACATTTAAGAACATAAGGCCGACAATATAACAACATAGCGAAACATTACAATATTACCCAATACTACACATTATCGCCACCTGGATACGTCACAGGTCGCAAAACATGCTATTTCAACCTGAATACATATCATAGGTCACAAAACACTACATGCTATAACAACCTGAATACATTTCATAGGTCGGAAAACACAACATGTTATAACAACCTTAATACATATCATGGGTCACAAAACACTACATGCTATAACAACCTGAATACATTTCATAGGTCGGAAAACACAACATGTTATAACAACCTTAATACATATCATGGGTCGCAAAACACTACAT
>SMGT01014992.1:360528-415367 GCA_004794575.1 Lanistes nyassanus | reverse complement strand
GCATAATCTACGGAGTCTCAGAAACTGCGAGTAGGGTATGCTATGCAGGGTGGAGGGTGGGTGAGATGAGTGGAAGTCAAGGTAGGAGTGTGAGTCCGTCGGTTTGTAATGGATGGTGCTTGCAAGGTGGCCGTTCTGCAATGTTATGTTGATGTCGAGGAATGTGACAGAGGTGCATGAAATGGTGTAGGTGTATTGAATGGAGGGGTGGAAGTGTTGTATGTACTGGATGTACTGCAATAACTGAGACTCAGGGAGGGAAGTGGCGCCTAGACCATCGTCGATGTAGCGTCTGTACAATTCTGGGGTGGGGCCCGTGTAGCTGTTGCGGATGTTATGTTCGAGCCAACCCATGAAGAGACAAGCATAACTAGGGCCCATTTTGGTTCCCATCGCCACGCCGGTGGAAACAGTGGCCGTCAACCTCGAAAGTGTTGAGCTTAAGGACCAACTCCGCCAACCTAATCAGAGTGTGTGTAGGAGGGTGGGGGTCGCTGCGTGAGTGGAGGAAGAAAGACAGTGCAGTCAAGCCATCAGTGTGGGGTATGGATGGTTATAGGGATGTGACGTCAAGGGTGAAGAGGAGGGTGGGTGTGAAAGTGTGGGAGGAATTGAAGTGGTCCAGGAGTCTGAGAGTGTCTGTGGTGTCTTTGATGTAGGTGGGGAGCGACTGGACGATGGGCTGACGTATGGTGTCTAAATAATGGGAAATGTTCTCTGTGGGGCAGCTGCAAGCAGAGACAATGGGTCGGCCAGGGTTGTTATCTTTATGTATTTTGTATTTTTATGTATTTTTCTTTATCAATGTTTCCATCGGATAGACGAACCTCTTTTTCTGCGGGTGTAACTTAATGCCCCGTGAACGTTTATGTCTGTGCTTTTATCGCACAGTAGCCGCAGACTTTCACAATATGTATAGTCAAAGATTGATGGGGTTCTTTCAAGTGCCACTTACAAATGATAAAGGCCCGTCTTAACCGAACGAACAAGCGTCCTAGTTCACCAAACGTGCCCATGAATAAGAAAAGCCCTTAGGCCTGTCCAAGTCGCAGAGGTTAAGTGCTTGTCACGGTGACAATAGGAATAGTGGGTCGTTGATGGAGTCTCGTCACCCGTAGACGTATCTTCCAGCGGAATTACAGCTTTCCCTAGCTTTCCCTAGCTTTCCCCGCTTCCCACAATGTAGCCAGCATTTGCTGGCGCTGGGTAAAACGCCGAATAATCAATGAAAATTTAAAGCTGCTGCTCCCCTAGTCCCGAACATGGAATCGTCAACAATTTTAACTGCCACCTCCGATGTCACCAGCGCCGAATTATTAAATCAAAATTTAGTCAACTAATTCAAAGGTCACGAACGCAGAAGAGATTACCGGCTACCGCAAACCATCGCGGACAGAACCATACTAAAAATTCCCAACCTATCTCCAAGGCTCTGCTTTTCGTTGAAATTGTTTTTCTTAATGTGAATGGAATTCATATGCACTGGTCTGTCAAGAAGCGAACCTGGACCAGGTGAGAGAAAGGGCATATGGCTGAATGTTTTACACTCAGCAGATTGATCAGAAGAGGAAGTAAGATGCTTGGAATGCACAAACTCCCTCTGACTATAGTAATGCCGATATGGCTGAGAGAATGTGCGTTCTAGATAGCTTGCTGCATAATTGTTTCGCCACTCGAGATCTTTTAGTCGGAAACGGTGTGGCTGTATATCCCGTCAACGTTCACGCTATCAGGCGTGTTCTGACGCACAGCTTGGCATTTCTTACTTCTTATTGTCTTGAGAGTACAATATGCATCGCATGCAGTATCTCAAAACGAACTTCTTATCTGTTTGTCTGTGTCTCTGTCCCTACTCACTGTGTCTTTTGTTTATTCCTAGCCCTATTTTTTTGTTTTTTGTTTGCTCCGTTTTTTGGGGTTTTTTTTTGTTTATTTGTTTTGTTTTTTTGTCGATGTACCTCCACTGATTTTAAACTTAATTTGCGTCGTAAATTCTTACTAAGTCAAGCGCATCTTCGATAGCTACATATCTGCCCATCAAGAAAAGCACGCTGGCATAGTTGACAATGCATTCCTGTAATGCTGCACAAAAGCTCATTCTGTACAACTGCTAAACGAATAGAAGGCTATGTGCTTCACCTTGCGATTGTCAGCCCCCCTCTCACCCCAGAAGGGTTGGAGACAAAGCAGTCCCCTGTTATACTGCGCAAGGTGGAGTCATGCCATGGGATCACGTGTGTTTTCTTTGGCCAGTATCTTGTCCTGAAACATTTCAGTCCATAACATGGAAGTGGAAGAGGGAGATGGTCAAGTAGAAAGCAAGATGTGTTTAACTACAAAAATGTTTGTTTTCGTACCTGACGACTGGAAGTCATTCTAATTAAAATTCAGTGACCTTCATGAAGATTGAAGGCCTCGCTATGCGAACAGACATCATGTCATCAGCAAGGTTCTAGGTTTTTTTTTCGGTTACCAGGAGACTTAAACCCTGGGATTTGGTAGTTTGGCAAATTCGGCAGCGGTGCTGAATGATTTAGATCCACGCACATTGCGTTGTGTCCGGCCTGGCGCAGACGAGCTTGAGCACACTTGAATAACGATGACATTTTACCACTGAATACAGTGCTGACTATAAGCCGTTTTAGAGCCATATTTATATATATACATGAGTCTGCGCGTGTGCGTTTGTGTGAGAGATTTAAAAAAATTAGTCCTATGATGAGCCATAATGATCAGACCCACACAACACGAAACAGCCAAGGAAAGCCGCAAAGATGGAAGGGCTTTTAAGATTTAGGCAGATTCAGGAGAAAAGCTTATCTCCCTTTTCCCCTAGAAATGGAAGCTGGTATTGTTTATGAACATACAGCTTACCAGATATCGGAATTTCATTTTTGGTAACAGTTTTTCTCCCCAAACTTTTTTTCAGCCTGAACCGAGACTGATACGAAGTTCTTTGACCGTTTATTTTTGATTTTAAAAAAATAGAACAAGGAAACAATAGTGTTGGTTCAGTTTTAAACTGTTAGTTCTTTTTTAATTTTGTTAACTGCTTAATGTTTTAAAAATGTACTTAATACTTTTTTATACTAAGCTTTTTTAATAGTTTATTCAGATAAAAAATAGCATTTCCTCTTGAAGGGCTTATCATTTTTTGCAATAATGTTTATTGTGAACTGGAGTCAAATCCGTGTTATATTTTACACTTCTGACAACTTCCTGTATCGTCTGAGCCTGCGGTAGATTTAAAAGCTTATGATCAATTTAATTTCCAGTTCTTTCTTTGCGTGTCCTCTGGTCTTATCATGTCACAAATAACTGGCTGACCTGTCTACCGTCAAGGACACCCTGAAACTAGAATTCTGTATCATAACGTCCAACAATCACGATCGAGGATCGAGTGAGAGCTTCGAAATCCTCCCCCCCCCCCCCCGCCCAAAAAACCCAAACGAACAAAAACAAAACAAAACAACATAAACAACATCAACAACAAACCGAGAATAAAGGAAGGGAGAAAGAAAAAAGAAAGTCTACCTTATCACTAATTTTGTCTGTGGTATTGACATCCGGGAGATCGTACTGATCTCAAAAAAATTATTGTTGAAATCTTTTGAAAAGTCCATCGATAAACTGCTGTCATGAGATCCCCAATGAGCTTGTCTCAAAAGTTTATTAAATTAGCTGCTTTCAAAAGTTTATTAAATGGGCTGCTTTCAAAAGTTCATCAACGGACTGTTATCAAAAGTTTATCAATGAACGAGGAAGAGCAGAAAAGTGTCGATGAACTCGCGGTGTTCCTTACAGAGCAGTGGTATTCTGGGCTCTTGAGAGGCAACAAGGGCGACTACCTATGGTGCCAGCATGCCACATGTGGAGACTCCTGCCACGAACATACATAGCACGCGCCAGCACGACCGATTTTCTTGACTTGAACAGTGATCCCAGTAACTAGTCTGTCTGTCTGTCTGTCTGTCTGTCTGTCTGTCTGTCTGTCTGTCTGTCTGTCTGTCTGTCTGTCTGTCTGTCTGTCTGTTGTTTTATTTCTCTTTCTCTCGATAGTTCTTTTGTACAGTCGTTTATTTTTCTGTTTTTTGTTTAATATCTTTTCCTTTGTTTCTTTCTTTTTCCCTTTCTTCTTTCTCTCTTTCCTTTTTTCTTTCTTTCCTTTCTCCATGTCCCCTTCTTTTTCATTTGCTTGCCCCCTTTTTAAATTTCATGTCGATTTCTGGTTTTAAGTCGTAATAGGAAAAGCCTCCACTCCTTGCCTAACCAGCATCGGTTCTGTTTACAAGCTTCCTCCACCCTTCACCAACTGGGACAGCATATAAGAAATCACTCACAGCGCTTGTTGTAAACTTCAAATGATATGCATCTTTCGCTTTCTTTTTTCCCCTTGTTACCTTTCCCTCTCCCCTACTCTCTCTCTCTCTCTCGCTCTGTGTGTGTGTGAGAGAGAGAGAGAGTGTGTGTGTGTGTGATTATTTATAAAAGTGGCATGTTTTAGTAAAGAGAAAGCACAAAAGAACATGCATGTTGCCCAGGTAGAGCTTGAAAAAGAGCAGAAAAACTGGAGCCAATCAAAATACAGTCTTACGTAAAATATGCTAATCTCGTAGGGTCACCACTGAAAACCTTGCAGTTTCCTGGAAGATCGTTACTGCCTATACCCCACCCCACCCCTCCTCCAGCCCCCTCCTAACCCCTACTCGTAGCCCCCACCCTAACCCCACCCCTTCCCCTAAACCCCCCTCCTTCCGGAACATCCTCCTCTCCCTCCCTTCCCCCCGCCCCTGGAAAGACCTTCGAAATATAGCTCGCCATTTCATTGGCTCCGCTTTTTACACATCTTAAATAGAGCTCGTCGTTTGATTGGCTTCAGTAGTTCTGCGCTTTTACATGGTGCACCCCCACCCTAACCCATACACCTAACCCCCCCCCTCCTCCCGAAACATCCCACCTCTTGCTACCTCCCCCGCCCACCCGAAAAATCTGCGAAATAAAGCTCCCTATTTGATTGGCTCCGCTTTTTACACATCCGAAACAGAGCTCGTCATTTGATTGGCTCCAGTGAATTAGAGCTTTTACGTGCTGGGTATGCGTGCGAGCGTGTATGCGGGCTTGTGCGAGAGAGATGGCGAGTTGGGTGACGGACGGGACAGAACTGAGACTGTCAGTCGCAGCTGGCGGCCTGCGCCTGGCCCCAAGTACTGCCTCGGAGATCGTCGACATCTCAAGGGCGACGGGGTCGTTTAAGGTTGTCGATGTAGAGGGAAAAAGAAAGAGAGCGAGAGACGCACATCATTTGAAGTTTACAACAAGATGTCGATGTAAAAGACTTTTAACACGTCATCGATGTTTGCCGTGTATATCGCCGATTTTTTTATTAAATATGCGACTAATCTGATTGCGGCGAATCTACCCAGTTAGGGCTCTACCGCCGCGAGGCTGAATGCCCTGTTACCTTCTTCCCAGCGATCGGCTGCTGACAATACTCAGAACCTCTGGGACTTTCTGGAAAGCAGAAACTTAAGAAAAAGGGGAGTTGAACCCGACGGGCCGTACACAGCAAAGTCGAAAAGCGAGCATATTTTGTATAAATGCCGAAAATCGCTATTGTGCCAGTCGGAAAAGACGCTTTTACGTAAACAAACAATGCACGTATAATGCACGTATATCTCGCATAAATGCCGCATTTACTTGGGATGTACGTGCGTTATGGTTTGCATAAATAATCGTTTTCGGGAAGTGCCAAAATGGATCTAATGTGTCAATCCTAAGCTGAGCAACAGCAGACCACAGGAAAGTAGTGGCATGGACACAAAGCTTTATGAACGGTTGTGCACCCGGCTCTTGCTGGAAGCGCTACAGTGGATTTTACCTGGCGGCACGGCATTCTAGAGTGAAATAATTCGTGATAAGGCGAGGGGGGGGGGTCCCAATCCTCAGAAAACAACGCAGTAATCACAACGTGTCAGCAGCGGTACTGGCTTCGTGACCAGGCATTCTGCTGGCTGGACCATGAATGTTGACATTTTGACATGCTAACCTGGTTTTTTTATGTGAAAAAACTGTCCGTAAGCTGTTGTAAAGCCTAACGTAAAGATTGGATTTGGTATGAATGTCACTTAAATACCGCTCTTAACTCTGCCATTCCCATTGCCATCATTGTAACATCTATGGCGGCTGCAGCTTCATTGAAGGTTGCACAATAATATTCCTCGTTTGAGAAAAGCATTAAGAGAATTTCTTTCGCCCATTCACCCTATTTCCCGAACCCTGGCATTCTATGTTCCCTGCTGTGCACAGCTTTCTCTTTAAATCACCTTCATGGTATTGTTGATCGAAACAGTCAAGCGAAAGGTCAAAGAAAAGGCAGACAAGAGACAAAGAGGGGGGGGGGGAGCGGGTGGAGGTCTAATACTTCGCACATTCTTTAAGTTAGTTTTTAAAAAAAAGGTCAAAATCACTCTTCTAGGAATTTTAAAGAATACAAAATAAGGGAAGACCTTTTTCCCTGAAACATTTGTCCTATGGATAATTTTTTTTAGAGCAATGGATATAGAAAACTAAGTGAATATTTTCTCACTGCAAACGATGTTTATACAGTGTGTTTGTGTCAAGTCTTCAAGGATAAATGCAGCTTCGAAATTTCTTGACAAAAGTGCGCATATGTATTACGACAATGCTTGGGAGATTATTAATCTGGATATTGGGTTCTTATACTTAAGCCAGAAATATTTGTATTATGCTTACCGCATCAATGCAGCCATAGAAGAAAAAATTAGTGACCAGCATGTTGACACTGGTCCTCGGCATGTGCTTAGTAATACGAAATTCTTAAGAAGCATTCCTTCGTCTCTGAGGTCTTTTGGCTAAAAAGGGAAATAAAGAAAGCAACCAGGAAACTAAAATAAGACAGAAATCGAAACACATTATTTTCTTTAAATTTATATCTCCTTTATTTAGGGTTTTCCCCTATTATGTGCTTTATTTTTGTTTGTTTAGCATGATCTGTCAGTTATCCGGATATGATAAATAAAAGTGATTTTCGTTCTTAAAATAGCATCTCTTTTAAGTAAAGTCTGTTTATTTTCATCTGAACACCACTGTATAACCACTGTATTCTTTCTTTCTTTCTTTCTTTCTTTCTTTCTTTCTTTCTTTCTTTCTTTCTTTCTTTCTTTCTTTCTTTCTTTCTTTCCTTCCTTCCTTCTTTGCTCCAGAGTCCTTACATAAATGCGTTTGAACGCATGTTCATCGCGTGAAAATTATAGGAATTTTCATGAACGGCATGGTGGTCCGATCGTTCTTGCGTCCATCCTTGAGGTGGGCTGCATGTGCGCTCCCATCTGGGCACTTCCGGTCGTAAGAGCGGTCGTAAAGCGCCCGTTGGCGCATTTCGCGTGCAGCTTTATGAGTGAACAGGAGATACGACCACTCATGCAAGCAGCTTGACATCTTGTGATCTGGGTGTCATCCAGCCGCGGATCCGACCGTGCCCGTGCACGTGAAGCGTTGCATTAGGACTGAAACAAAAATAACTAGCTTGGAAACACTCCAATTCACTGGAGCCAGTTAAACACAGTCTTACATAAAATATACTAATCTCTTAAGGAAAACGTTCCACTTTCTTGGAAGATTATACTGAGTTTAACTCTTTCTACACTTACACACTCCCCCACCATCCCCCACCCCTCCCCTAGCCCTCACCCTACCCCCACCTCTAACCCTATCCCTCTTACTCTTTTCCTATACTCCCTCCTGCCAAAACATCCTCGTCTTCTTCCCTCCCTCCACCCCAGGAAAGACCTCTGAATTAGAGCTCTCCATTTGATTGGCTCCTTTTTTTTACACACCTCCGAAATAGATCTCGCCATTTGATTGGCTCCAGTGAATTGGACCTTTTACGTGGTGACAGAAGGGAGCTTAGACAACCATTAATCTTTAAATGGCAGCATCCGATTTATGCAAGCTCTGTCCAGAAATAAACGCTTGTAAAAAAAATTCATTAAATGTAGAAAAAATTCAAAAGTGCCAATCGTGTCTTGAGCGAGGGAACGGTTTAAAACAGGGACATTCATTAATTTTGTGCACTGACAGAACCTGACTAACCTCATCTTCCTAAGGACTCCTGGCCGTATACTCTATCCAGGTATGAATATCAATATAAAAGAAAGCCGTAAATTCAGGTATTCAGATATGGTGGAGACTGACCCAACCTAAACGTAAAACGACAGACGGAATGGCGAAAAACGACAGACGGAATGGTGAAAATTGCCTGACAGACTTCAGGTTAAAAGTACTCAAAACCTTTCCAAGTACCAGACAGAAGTCGATATGTACATAATGACTTAATCGTGAATCCTCTTTAGATTAAAGCCCATTTTCGGCTGATGGAATTTTTGCAGTGAAACAGCCAAACGTTTCAGAAAAGTCAATCCAAAATGAAAACGCATAAACCTGTAAATGCCTAAAGCCCGGTTTGCATAATAATTATTAATCTTAGACACAAAACACTTGAGTCGATTTTTCTGAGGCTAGTTATTTTATGTGTGTATTTTTTGTATACCTCGCCTTTGAAAATTAAAATGAACGTGCAATTCCTCGTGGTCAGCCTGATTTATTTTTAACCACCCAGAAGAGATCTTTAACTCTGTCTCCCTTGCTCTTTTATCGACCAGTTTCTGTCCCTCGAACCATTATCGCGACCCCCTTCCCCAAATAAAAATAAACCTTAAACTACCTGCGAAAGAACTTTTGGACTAATCAGTTAAGCAACAACATGAGAAGGCAAGGAAAGGCAAGGTTTAGTCATAACCGAAGAGGGAATGGTAAAATGATATATAATACTGTAAGCTTTTAAATGATAAAAAAATTGAATACGTTATGGTACGACAAGGCAAGGCATGTTTTGGTTATAACTTGAGAGAGGCCCGCAAAATAATATAAAACTCGGCAACCATATCAAAGCTAAAATAAAGTAGATAAATAAGATATGCCAGGACAAATCGAGAAGAGAGCGTTCACATCAGATGTTCTAGTAGACGCCTAGCCACAGCAGGAATATCCAAAGTAATGGCTGGTTTAGTACAGTGCAGAAACTGACTAGCCAGCGCAGGCAGCGTTCATGGTTCTTGATTCAGTGAAGTCCATGTCCTCAGGTATAATTTCTCTCTGATGCTTTTTTCTGACCTGGAAGCCCTTTCAGAAAGTAAACAGCTTCGTCTCATGGCAAAACTCCAGCGTCGGCAGTTCTGCTATGAATGGCACCCTGCGGTGGAATTTCAGGCAGTGAAACAGCAGATCAGCTTGCCAAACTTTGAGCAAGACCAAGGCAACCAGGTCACAGTGCAAGCTTCGCTGGCCAAGAACTCCTTACGAAGGCACTAATTCTAAAATAGGACGTATTCCCACAGGAGGATGACACACAAAGTTCTTGAACTTGGCCGACATCTCACGATCACCATCGGACGCCTTTGAACTGTACGCTTCTGTCTCGAGCAACGGCTGAGAACCGCTCTAAAGCTGACAACATACCACGTGCGTTTGCTCAGAGAGGAAACGCGAAAGTTTCCTGTGTGGGTAAACGCACACTTTCGCGCTGCTAACCGCCGACGTCCTCCTGCGTCTTGCAGAACCCGCCTCGAAGTTCTCTCCCCATCCAAAACTACGGAGTGGGGGTGGGGGGAGAGAGAGGAGGAGGCCCGAAGGGGCGCAGGGCGTAGTGTGGTCGACACCACATCAATACGCATTAAGCTCTACGGTAGCGTAACAACTACGTACGCCTTAGTCATTCGATCAACTCTAAGGCTGGATCGAAATTACGAGAACGAAGAAAACACTTCCAGGTATGTCGAACTGGACCAGACACCTCTCCGAAAGGAAAGAGATTCCACATCCTGGTAGAACTAAAAAAGAAAAAGACACGCACATATTGGAAGCATGTCGTATGGGGGCGAACACGACTGTGTAGCTCTTCATTGCGTCACAGTTTGTCGCCTACCGGAAATCGTTCTGTCGTGATAGCTGCGTTTTTGGGTCGAGTTCATCAGTTTGACAAACGACTGTTCTGCAGGCGTCACGAGGTTTTGTTTCGTTCGATAGAGCGACAAAGCAAATTTTATGCAGTCTTAATACCTGGTTTAAATGTATCTTCATTAATGATCGAAGTTGGTAACAGAGAAATATTAAGCCACTTGGTACAAATGGCACAAAGTCAAGATCTTTCAAGGAGAACTGGTGTCAGCAGAACACTGCAAAGTTTCTGACACGTTGAAGCCGTACACCTTATCCTGTTTTCCGTAGGTCCAAGTAGCTCCGCAGCTGTCACATAAGAGAAGTGTCAAGGGAGCCTTTTATTGATCGATTCAGCGGGAGAATTACAGTTCTTTCTTTGGCAGCTTTGTAATATTGTCAGTTCTAGACCTTGTAAGATTTCCCTCGTCGTTCTGGAGTTTGTATTGCGACGTATCAATATCTACTTAAGTTGATGGATCCGTCTCCCAAAAATCAGAAAAAATACGAATAAAAATGGCATAACACATTAACCCAATCTGTGCGCTGTTGAAGAACTTCCTTACCCCTCCCCACCACCCATCACCACCCACCCACCTACCCACAAAAGAGAAAAAAAAGCTCCTTTACAAAAACTTTTGCTAGTAGATAATGTTTACAGATAAATCAGTCTCACCTTCTTCGCTTCTGAGAGTGCGCTGCAGGTAAACTGTCTCGCCACTCACTGACCCTTCAAGAAACCAAACTTTGGGGAAAACAAACAAACAAGTAAAAAAGCAAACACAGAAAAGTTTCCATTTGGTATAACTTTGACAAACGAATTTCCGGCACCCACGCGAGAGAACTGCACCAAGATAGCTGCAGAGTTTTACTGTTTTTGAATCTGTCTGTCCTAAATTTAGCTACATTTACTTACATTTTTCGCCTGGTGATTCTTTCAGCGTTGGATGCTTTCTTCCTTCGAAGTAATGATTGTATTTTTACATTGTTTTCAAATAATTGATTTTTGGGGCGAGCAGCTACAAAGAACGAAGATTTTAGAAATCCCTCTGATCCTTTACGCCTTTTGCACGTTTTTCGTCGTATCCGTCTAAAAGTATGCCCTATTCGCTGTAAATAAATAAATAAATAAAATGTGGATTTGTAACGCGCGAGAACACATTTCATGCACACTTCGCGCGGACGAGGCACATACTCAGTGAAAACAACGAAACACACACACACACAGAGGGAGAGATGAACGAAACAGGTTGGGATACAGATCGTCCTTCAGTCACAGATGGGTGGAAAAGTATCATAATAGAGGAAGTTGTAGGTTAATGCAGACAGGCAGTCATGACGTCAGTCAAGGTACTTGCAGAAAAGAAAAGTTATTAAGTTACGTTTGAAAGTCTCTAGTGATGGGGAGTGGCGAATGTTGTGGGGAAGTGAGTTCCATTGGGTGGATGCCGAGAAGGTGAACATGCGCTGTCCATATGTTTTTGTCCTGATGCGGGGTACTGAGAGAATGCGATCGTCGGAAGAGGAGCGGAGCTGTCTCACTGGAGTGTAGATTGTAAGAAGTTCTGAAAAGTAGCTGGGGCATGCACCGGTGAAAAAATTGAAACAGAGAGTAGACAACTTGTAGTCGATGCGAGCCTGAATGGGGAGCCAGTGCAGAGTGCGGAGAAGAGGTGTAGGCACATACAAATGTGTTTGCAACCTGATCGGACAGAAGGTGACGGAAGCTGCTGATTTTTCTGAGTTCAGAATAAGCCGATCTGCAGATGTTGGAAATGTGTTTGTCCAGTGTCATGTTAGAGGTAATAATAACACCGAGGTTTCTTGCAGAGTCAGCGAAAGGGATGTCGACATCACCAATCCGAACTGCAGTGGGATATTCTGTCACTCCAGCATTTCTTTTACTGAAGAGAAGAGCCTCTGTTTTTTCGTCGTTCAACTTTAGTCTGTTGTGGACCATCCATGCTTTGACACCGGATATGCAAGTCTGCATGGTCATGAGGCTGGCACGTACATCAGCTGAAGGACAAGAACTGTATAATTGGGTGTCGTCTGCATAGCACTGGGTGGAGATCGTGTGGGAGTGGATGAGTGATGAAAGTGGTTTGATGTATAGGATGAAAAGGATAGGGGCCAGGACAGATCCCTGAGGGACTCCGAGAGACAATGCTGATGGGGGTGACAACTGGTCAGCGACAAGTAAAGACTGAGTTCTACCAGAGAGGTAGGACTGGAACCACGCCAGCGCCGACCCACAGATGCCGTATACATCATGGAGACGATTGAGGAGGATGGTAGGGTCGATCGTATCAAACGCTGCGGAAAGATCAAGGAGGGTCAGAAAAGACACATCGCCTCCATCCAGAGCAGACAAAATGTCGTTGACAACTCTAGTCAGAGCTGTTTCCGTGCTGTGGAATGGCCGATATGCTGACTGGGAGTGAGAGATAAGGTCATTTGAGTTGAGGTAGGCGAGAAGTTGATTTAGAACGACCCTTTCAACCACTTTTGAGAGGAAGGGTAGGTTGGAAACTGGGCGGTAGTTCTTGAGGCTGTTTGCGTCAAGGGTGGGTTTCTTGAGGAGAGGCTTGACTATTGCAGCCTTGAACAGCGATGGAAAGACTCCTGATGACAGACTGTCGTTTACGATCTGAGTGAGAGTTGGGAGCAGAACATCCAGGCAGTCAAGGAGAAGGTGGGTTGGTATGGGGTCCAGAGGGCAGGTAGTAGGTTTAGATTTTAATATCACAGCCTTGAGATCTGACTGAGATATGGGCTGGAGAGATTGAAATGAACAACATGGCAGGTTGTCAGCAAGGGTTGGAGGTCCACAGTGTAGTACCATCTCGTCCAGCTCAGCTGGAATATCCGCGACTTTGCGGAGGAAGTACTGAGAGAAAGCCTCGGGTAGCTGTGTGACAGGAACGTCAGTGGGTAGTGGCGATTTCTTGTTTCGACCTGTTAGTTTGTTACAGATTTCAAACAGCTTTTTGCTCGAGGAATAGTTGACAAACTGTGCTTGAAAGAAGGATTTCTTAGCTGCAAAAACTAGCTTGGAAACAGAGCGTTTCGCTGCAAGATATAGTTGTCTGTGTATGGTGAGGCGTGATCTCAGCCAGAGCCTTTCTGCGCGACGGCGCGAACGCTTAGCCTGACGCAATTCGTCATGGATGGTCGGGTACCAGGGGACTGCCTTTAGCGGGTGTAATCGACAGCGCTGGGCTTTGTCAAGCTCAGCAATCGTGAGGGACCGTAACTTTAAACCTCCGGCAACTGATGTCTCAAATAGTTAAAAATCTGATGTAACAACTTTAGCTGTGGTTTGCATACTAATGACCTTCAGAAAAAAATCTGTTTAATCTCTACTTATTCACTGTCAAACTGTTTTGTTTGGAAAGAAATGACCTAGTCCAGTGCAAACAGTAAATCGGGCTAATGTTACTATTATTTATGTTTAGCGGCTGTTGAACAGAGGCACAATGGTCGACTTTCACTATAGTTCACGAAAATCCCACCAGTTTGTGCAGTAATCTTTGCATTCCTGGGCGATTCTCGCGCTTTATTGGCCGTAGAAAGACAGCTTTCTGTCAGCGAAAATCGTGATGTATGATGCTAGTCACAATAAGGCGAGACCGCATGGATTTTTTTTAAAGCCTGTAAAAGAAAGAATCTTGTTTGGGGAATTAAATTCGGCAATCAGCTGGCCGCTGCTCTACATTCTTAAATTTCGCACCAAAGGGGAGCATTCGTATTGTGGAAAGCAGGACAGAGATCGCGTAAGTTTATCCCTAAGAAGATCCGTTTGTTAAGACGAGTCTTTACTCAAACTATCAGAAGCGAGCTTGAACAAAGAATTAACCTATCTGCTACCACGGCCACCAATAGATGAGTTCCGTAAAACAAACAAAAAACCGAACAAGCAAAACACTGGGAGTTGTCACGTGGCGATAGCGAGGTTTGTTGATGTTTTATTTCCAAATGAAATAAATTCTTACAGAGATCAACAGTGTGTTGATAGAAATTGTAGAGTTATTTACAACCGCGCAGGTCGAAATATTCACCAGTCGTAAAAATTGGTTATGAAAAACTGGTCAGGCAAAAATTCATAGCATCAAACCATATGAAAACACCTTATAACCCAGACTACGCGTGTTGTGCTCCGGTCTTTTAGAGTAATTTTTATTACGTCCCTTTCCCGAACTCTTCATTTCTGAACATCTTCTTTTACAGTTTCAATAAAGTTTAGTGTTTTCTTTCGGACTAAAAGCATTTCCACTGGGAAATAGTTTTCAAGATCTTAGAGCTGGCCCCGTATGCATGTAAACTGTATTAACTATATACCCGAATAGCTACTATTCGGGAACAGTTATTCCTGCTTTTTAATTCGGTATGTGCAAGGGGCGCATAGGGAAGGAATAACTATTCAATGAGTTATTTTAAGACGACGGGAACTCTCCTTGTGTGCGCAAATACGTAATGGTCAGCACTTCACTTCTCCTCTGCAATTACTGTGCTGGCAGAAAAGAATTATCCGCAAACCAAACTGATCCAGCACAACTACTAGTGAGTTTGAAATTCTACTTGAGTAACTGGCAGTCGATGGGCGTGGGTTGTTGACTGCAGTCACCCTGAAAATCACTCGTAAAAGCCTTAACGTGGAGAAAATAGCAGCCTGCTGGTCAGCAGTCAGCGTGACCTTGACCTGTAGCAGTGGTGTTAAGCTCCATGCCGATTCACAACTTCTATGCCAGCATTAACTTTATCTACAAAGTCCAAATGTCAGCTCTTCGAAATATATATATATATTATGTGTCTAAATCATCAAGTATGTCGAATTAATTTTTTATGTCTCTGAAAACGCTATTTCGATGAACATGGAATAAGCTTTTCACACCTAGGAAGACCAAATAAAATTATTACCGAATGACGAGGGAATAATAGGCTATTCGATTTTTGTGCATGGGAAATTCAAAGAGCTTGTTCTAGAACAGCCGCCATGACGGGAATAAGTCAGCTATTCGGTGTTCTTGCATACGGGGCCTTGGTAACTCAACTGCCCTCATTCATCACGAAAACATTTTTTGTGCTGTAATTCTTGAGGATTCTCGGCCCTACCTGCTTCCTGTAATTTCCACCTGGGCTGTGTCTGGATGGCATTAACCCTGACAGCATCCTGAGCACACTCCTTCACAAATCTGGGCTAAGGTTTTCCAGAAAGCAGCAAGTGGAAAATATACACTTTGATGGGTTAATCTTACAAGTCAAACTATTGTTTCACGCTGTTGTAGGAAAAGATTATTCAATGCTTTCATAAAGAAAAGCCTTACCAGCAACGATAAAGCAGAGGAGAAAACAGAGAAGAAAGGAATGGGAATAGAAAGGTAGAGAGAGAGAGAGATTTATTATTTCAGAGACAGCCTGCGTCGAGAGATTGAAGAGATAAGAACATTGAAGACTGTTGTTGCTACTTATAAAAACTATAAAATATACCGATTCTATGAGTTCTTTTAGCAGGTAGCTGATATTCGGCAGCAGTGACATTGTCAGAAAAAGCTAAGGTGTTTTGAAAAATTCTCGTTAGTCTTCAAATCGCCCGCCGTAAACAGGCCCCAAAGAAAAAAACCTGAATTTTCGCTTTAATTACTTGAAAATGACATATCATCACAGTGTTGGCCTTTCGGAAAGATCTGTGACTACCGACGGTGTATGGATTTACATGACACATAATTGCACACCTAATCTGGACGCGGACAGTTATAAAACAGTATCAGGTGATTCGGATAAAGCAAATAAACCAACAAACAACAAAGAACAAATGAGGACAGAGCGCTATAAATCATCAAATGACAACCCCAACAAAGTACTGGCAGCGCTAGACACACCCATGCTGACGTGTGTAGCCAAGGGAGCCTACCGTACCCAAACACGTAGCAAAGAGAGAGTCGAAAGTAAGGAACATGGCAGATCTTCAAAAAAGAACTGCCATCCCTTTCTTTTAAACGACCCTAGTCTTCACACAGCTAGCCCCTGGTGTACCACGTGTGCATACAGCGAATCCCTGTAATTAATGTCGTCAGCCCGGCACGTTCCTTACTTTCGACTCTCTCTTTGCTATTTATACGTGTTTGGGTACGGTAGGCTCCCTTGGTTACACACGTCAGCATACGGTTGTGTCTAGCAACAAACAACAAGAAGAACTTAAAAAGACTGATTTTGATTACTACAAATCAATGGCCAGCACACAGCAGTAACGAGATAAAGAAAGATGGGATCGCGCTCTGAACGCGAGCAACCATACAACCCACCAGGGAACACTTTCTACGAAAACAGATATTGTGTCACCAGAGGAAAGAAACTAGACAAGTGGAACTCGAAATTCGGAAAACTCCAGCAAGTGTAAGCTCTCCAAAGAGCCTCCTACCCAACTAAGACCAATTTTTTCGCAACTCATTTTCCGGAAATATGAGACAGAACAAAATTCCCTACAGACAATGGAATCATCGACAAAATAATATATACGCCTGGTGATTTGCACTATCAAGAATAGGCGGACAGCCTAAAAAAAAACTAGTGTGAACGAACGTAAACTGGGATCTAAAAAGCAACATCGTCGGCTCATCATGAATGTTAGTGCCCACAGTGGTGCCGTTTAATAGGCGAGAAACTGCAGAACCTGAACTGGTTGTTCGCGGGGGGCAATCACGCCACAATACCGGGAAAACACGGCTAGCTCGATGCTTGGTTGTTTAGATGCTGTTTAAATGCTGAAGATGAAGATTAACGACAGCAAGAAAAAGACAATGATCTCACGATATCCTAGTTACTTCCTTGACCAATAATACCCAGCAGGAAACTGTGCTTTTCGTCATTCAGGAAATACGTGGGTTTTTCTTTCAGTCAACGCACGGCTTAGGGCAACGTGCATAGACAGTAACAGTGACGAATATTGGCCGGACTGAAAATGGTTTTGTTTGACTGAAAATGGTTTTGTTTGACTGAAAATGGTTTTTGACTGAAAATGGTTTTTGTTTGACTGAAAATGGTTTTGTTTGACTGAAAATGGTTTTGTTTGACTGATAATAGTTTTGTTTGACTGAAAATGGTTTTTGACTGAAAATGGTTTTGTTTGACTGAAAATGGTTTTTGTTTGACTGAAAATGGTTTTGTTTGACTGAAAATGGTTTTGTTTGACTGAAAATGGTTTTGTTTGACTGAAAATAGTTTTGTTTGATTTAATATGCTTTTTGCAGGTTTTGGGCCAGCTGCGCTATGTCCTTGGGAATACAGTCTTCCGTTACCTTTCCTTGACCGGCTACGAAGTTTCTTGTTTGTTTGTTTTATTAAATAGCTCTTAGTCATTGGTAATTGCTTGTTGTGATGGTTTCCCTCAATGCATGTATTTCCCTTAAGATATGTAAATGAAGAGAGCGCTATTTGTAAAGAAGATGTTGGTTGGTTGGTTGGTTGGTTGGTTGGTTGGTTGGTTGGTTGGTTGGTTGGTTGGTTGGTTGGTTGGTTGGTTGGTTGGTTGGTTGGTTGGTTGGTTGGTTGGTTGGTTGCAACTTTTCATTCTCTAAAAAAAAGCTGAATCATTTTCGCCTCCCGAAAGAAACCTCTTTCCCCTTCCTCCCTTTCCCTCTTACCCTCTCACCATGCTGCCTCTCGTGGTCACCTGATCAAACTTATCTATATGCAAATGACTGTTTATTGAAGGCTAGACGAAGGTCAGCATGGGCTGGTCATCACTGCTCCTATCCAAACATCGTGAAGCAAAATTAATGAACAGACTGACCCTGACCCTGACCAAATAACACTGACATAAATTCTCTGACCGTTCTGCCACTTTTGCGAATGATACCAACAGGGAAGTCGAGAATGTTTTCATTTTAGTTACCGACACGTACTTGGGCGAAAGCTGCAGAATGACAAAGATAGATAAGTGGACAGGATGGTGGGACATTATTTAGAATAGGACGCAAGATTAACCAGGAGATCTTGCGCAAAAGCTTTGCCATTGGGTCTTAGACAGCCGGTGTGAGCTTGAAAGCCTACTCTGGGCGTCTTTCTTTGAAAGTGTCTTGCCACGTTAAGAGAAAAGCAAACCACAGGCATCTATTCATGTCAATCACATTTTTAAATGAGAGAATGTATACTAAATAATTAGTTATTGCCATGCCTTTATTGTGATTTTATTGGTCCAGCACTATCTGTCTATATCACATATAAAATATCGTATCACGATATTCATGTAAAACTAAGGTAACGTTTTCATAGATTGTCCATTACAGAACTTCTAAACTGGGAAAGATCAGAACTTTACGTCATTGGAATTTAGAAGCTCTCAAGACGATTCTTTCTATAACTTCTTTAATCAAGTTATTGTAAATGACATCGTCAGTACCAGGAAGTGAACTATCCGTATGCACCTAATCTGTGGCGGGACGTTAAGCAACAAACAACCAACGGAACCAGAAAGTGAAACTGTTTAAAACCTACTTTAAGACCATTCGACTTTCAGGTGTTTACCTTTGATGTTACCACACAACATCACGCAGACGCTATGCATCTTTAATGGCTTTAAATCAGAGCTTACTTTACTAGCCATAGCTATTGGCACTGCTCCCGAAAAGGCGACGAGCTGATGTAAAATTGTTCCTTTGAAACCAACGCAAAATGTTTTATTTTTAAATTACCGGTCTTGAAAAAAAGTATTTTTATTAAGTCAGACGAGAACACCTAAAGAAACAAGCATGTCAAGAGAAGATAATTAGGCCTAGTTGTTAACTATACTAATACTTTTCTCAAAACATAAAAACATTTTTGGAGAGACTGTTTTGGGGTGCAAGTGCGTAAACACGCACGCACACACTCACACACACACTCTCTCTCTCTCTCCCTCACACACACACACACACAAACGCGCCCGCGCGAGTTATAGTTTTTTGCCAATGTTCTAGAAAGTCGTATTTTTCGAGCAGCGGAAAGCCACCTTCTTATTAGGGAAACTTTGAGTGTATCTGAACTTTAAGTTGATATATTTATGCCGATGTCACTATAATCGGGGTATCCTTTTTCACACGGCTGCTAATATAGACCTGTTCAACTCTGACTTCCAGTTCTCTTCCACCCCGTGCAACTTTGAGATGGGATTTCTATCCTGCGCATGTGAAAGTAACCACTGGGGGCTGCTTGACAAAACGCAGAGGTTTCCAATGTCATGTGGTGATTGAGAGAGCAAAGTGTGTTGTCGAGTAGAGTATTGCTACAATGTCAGAGAACCCTTTAAAAGAAAGAAAAAAGGTTGGTGGTGGTTACTGAATGAGAAGGTGTGGATGAATGAAAGATGATTATACACATTCTACCTGTTATACCTTCTATTATTAAACGACCACTGAGTGATTTTATGGCCAAGATGTGTAGATGTATGTCTAGGCTTGAAAAGTGTGAACAAGCAGAAATTTTTGTCTAGGCACTATGAACCGGTTTATGGATGTCTAATTTTGAGCAATTATTTTAGTTGAGGTATTGAGGGAGGGAGGGAGTGAATGAGTGAGAGAGTGATTGAGCCAGAGAAAGAGTAAGTGAATTTTTTCCTTCCTCCGGGTTGTAGATGTTTTCTTCTGAACCTTATCCCTTAACGCTCTCTCCTTCCGCATCACACCACCCTCTTTTTTTCTTTCTCTCTCTCTCTCTCGTCTCCTCCTCTTTCTTTTTTCATCATGACATCGGTTGATAAAATGAATAGAATGTTTGAGTACTTAGCTTGTGATGAAAGACAATAACAATTTTCAGCGATAGCTTCATGTCTCCAAATGTTTCCGCCTCGTGTAGTTTCTCTACAATATGTCATCTCTCAAAAAAGAACAGTATTTGCTTTTGGCTGGCGAGGCACACAAATGCCTACTGATGACAAAATCAGTGTGAAACCAGTTAGATGATCCTTTACCACTATCCAAACATGCTTCCGGCTTATAAGCTTTCATTTGCTTCATTTGTTATTTTCTCTGCAAGGAAACTTTTCATTACTGATATTTTTTTCTTAAAACAATTCTTTGCCTCCAGCTCTGCGTCTGATTTGAACAGAAGTGCATTAAATGGCTTTCAGAGCTAATTTATCTTTAACCTCTTCCTGATTTCCTCGTACGCGTGATTCATTGCCTTCGTTAAGAACATGCTTATGGTATCAACTGAGATTATTTTGTAAACATATAACAACAGAAATCACTGCGGTAAACTGTGACTGAATTCCAACTCGACCTGTTATCTTTATCAGTGTACCAGAAAAATGTAGGATTAAGAGAGGCAGTGGGGCCAAAAGAAATGCTTTCAAAGATCCTTCAGATCAGCAGAACGACTAAACCTTCTATTTATCGATGATTTACACGAGTGTCCCCTTTGACACTTTCCCTGAACAGATGGTAATTTCCTCGTCTTACAAAACGGGCTCAAAGAAGTCCGATTTTAAGAGGTAAAAACCTGAATACGACGTTTGATGTTCAGAGCGCGGATTTATTGAGGTACGCACACTTGCCCGTTTATATGTGTGTGTGTGGGGGGGGGGAGTATGGTGTGGTGGGGAGGGGTAGAGGAGAAGGGGGCAAAACGTAGCCGCTGCTTGTTATTCGGTCTGCCAAGCTACGTCAGCTGTCATCGGCGCAGTTTGATAGTGGGGGTGCTGAGTTGGCGAGTCCACCTACGCCGCAAGTGTTGACGTGTCCCTAATGGCCTGTTAAGTGATGGATCTTGGGGGTTCTTCTGTTCATGTCTTGTTGCAGAGTTCAGCGAAAGGTGAACGGCCGGCCGGGAACCGTACGGAAGTTTTACAGAGATGAGGAACGCAAGATGCGCTAGGTGAGGGACGTCTGAGCTCTTGCGTCGATCGCCTAGCGCCTCTGGGGTTCCTCGCGTCCATAGAACCCGCCCTAGCATAGCACAGGCTGACGAGAATGCTTGAGGAGCGACAAACAGAGCTGCTTTTCTGGAAACGCCGGCTGAGCATTTTAGACAATTGAATGGTGCCAAGGACACTGCGAGCAGAGTCGTACTAGCTGGAGAGCTGCCTGGAGGTCGAGGTGTCGTCCGGGGGGAGAGAGAGTGTGGGGGGGGGGTGTACGGATGAAGGAAGAGAGGGAGAGGTTGAACGGCCTTCGCTGATCGAGTCCTTAGGTCCTCGACCATCCACACAGCTAAATATCTCGATATTCGGCCATCCTTCTGTGGCTGCCAATCGTTGTTCTTATTCCCTCATTTTGACAGTAAAGACGACGCTGACAAACTTTCAACACGAGCTGTTCTTTCTTTCTTTCTTTCTTTCTTTTTGCTTCAATTCTTGTTTCCTAATTTTTGTCCTGTTTATTGGTCTCTTAAAAGATTTGATTCAGTGCCTGTTTTGTATATCTGTCTACGTCAGCATGACTAGAATAAAAGAACAATTTAGTTGCCTCCCCTGTATTTATTTAATATAACTGGTGCTGCCGACCTTTCTGAAAGCAGTTCGCGCTTGTGGACAAATAAAAGCCAGCGCGTGGTGTTGGTACGGAAGTGGGTGCTGCCACCATTGACCTCAAATCGCGCCTTCCTCGCTGTGTGCAGCCATTTTTCTTATAAAAATAAACCCGTGTACAAGGCTGGATGTAATCTATCAGCTACTGGCAGCTATGTGCGATTTTCGTGATTTCCATCTCCCAATCACCATATCTCGCTATGTACAGATCACGATTCCCTAAAGCGAACTGTGGATTTTTAAGAATTTGGGAAGAAAAAAATTGCGGAAGATTGTCTTCTCAGACAAAGCAATAAAAACATTTCATTTTCTTTCCACCAGCCTTTAAAAAAGGAAAAAAAGAAAGAAAGAAAGAAAGAAAGAAAGAAAGAAAGAAAGAAAGAAAGAAAGAAAGAAAGAAAGAAAGAAAGAAAGAAAGAAAGAAAGAAAAGGCCGGTATTTTTTCCTGACGCTATCCCTATGTCTTACAGACACTTTTCTATAGGGAAAAACAACCTGGAAAATCTCTTCCCTGATATAGCGAATACGTTAGAAACTTTTGGCGTTATATTCGTCCAGTGATTCTTTGAGCCTTGAAGGAGATTTTAGGGAGTTGAAAGAAAAGAGAAATTTACGCTTTAATCTTTCCAGCCTTGCGTGATTTACAGTCAACAAGAGACTTACGCCAAAGCCTTCCAAGCAGCCTCGTTTCTAATGAAAGAAATTGGGTTCCATTTGATCGAATGTTTAGAGTCACGATGAAGTCCACATCTGACAGAATAAGGCTCATGAACCGGGTCGTAAAAAATTACGAAAAATCTAGCCGTTGAACTGTGTACCCTACTTATCCAGGGTGTGGGTCACTGTAAACCGACTGTTTTTAGTTTCGTTTCACATAATACTGACCTTGAGCGACAATCTACCAATGACATGACAACAGTTGCAAGGCGAGGTTTGAGGTACGAATTTAGAAATAGCTGTGATTTTACAACTTAAATAATATCTGATTGCTCGAATATCTTTTTCTTTCTTTCTTTAGCTAGGCTCCTCTCTCTCTCTCTCTCTCTTGTTCTTTTTTGATACTTCCTTTTTTTCTACATTTCTTTCTTTTTTAGAGCCACAGCCCTAGATTTTAATTCCTGCACATATACAACAGTAGTGGTTCCGTAGCTTTTTAATTCTAACTTAAAGCTTGTACCACCCATTCAAACACCACACTGCTATTCATTTTGCGATAGAAATAGCACACGTCGACTCTGTCTTATAGTTCTCCAGGTTCGTATGGAACGATCCTTTATTGACTAGTGAAAGATCGATGACGTATTCAGTGTTCCTGCCAAGAGTGCTTGTTTCCTGCAGAATCGGAAACATTCTCTTTTTCTCCTAAGACGCAGGATTTAAACTTGCGGCGAATCCAGAACCATCTCTGCTAACGTCAACATTGTGTGCAACTTTACGGCATAACTTGTTGGTTTTCCAATATTTAAATTTTCTGTCTAAACGGGACGGTGGAGGAGACTTACCATTTTATATGAATTTTTCAATGCCTCGGTCAGTTTTCAAGACATTTTAAACGACTCTAAGACTCGACCTAAATTGGTATTTACAATGTAGTCTTTCCTTTTATTGGCCAGATGATACTAACCACAGATCTCCAGAAACACATAAATTGCTTCTGTAGGCATTCTTTAGTCAATAAGTTAATTACGGAGGATGCCAAAGGCAGCTTGGTGCAAATAGGTTGGTTGATGATGCACTTGGAAATTTGTCTCCTGACCTGGATGGATGATAATGTTTGTGGGCAAAATACATGTACTTCGAGTTAACCCAAAGTGGGTCGATTCTGTCTGACACTGCGCGCGAGAAAAATAAATTACTGAATTTAATTTTCTTTCTCTTCGGGATGGTAATTCGTAGCATTCGTCGGATTTTTTTCTTCCAAAAATGGTTATTCCAGCACACTGTTTATCCTGCTGGCAGTTATTCACTTCATCTTACACAATTTCCAGGATAACTGACAGGTAAATTACATTGTATGCACAGCGTACCTAGAATCAACGTTTCTCATGAGTTTTTCTCCTTCTTCTGATTTTGTAATTTTTTTTATTTTGGGTGTTTTGTGTCTTTAAACGTGAATGAAAATAATACTTGATTCCCACTATCTTTTATCTTTAAATTTTTATCACACAGAATCACAGCCGCTTAATTTCAACACAAGTAAATGAAAAAAAAACACATTTTGAAAGCGAGCTAACTTAGATGTCTCAGAAAGGATAGATGAAATGCCACACAACCTGAAATACTTGCTCGATCCCGAATGCGAGATTGTCTGAACTAACAGCGCCTTATATCACGTCTACAAGTGGCATGCAATCTCCGCTAAGGCTGTCGGGCCAAACCTGCCGTCTCTTCGATCTGACGCGAGTAAGACGAACAGGTGGTGTTTTCAGACCAAAATCGTTTAACAGAGAGTTATAGATCTCTTTTGCAAATGACATTTTCCAGATGCTTCTTTCTTTTTTTCCTCCTCCTCCTCCTCCTAGCCTCCTTCTCTTACTTCTTCCCCTTCTTTTAATTTCGTTACTTTTCTGCATGGCTACCATAGCAAAATGGTAAGTCTTGCTTGTCTTCAATACAGAGGGTCGTGGATTCGAAACCCATTTCTGATGCACTCGTTTCTCTATAGGGCTCTTCCCTGAACACTCTTCATTACCCTCTTTCCCTTGTCCCCCTCTCAAAAATAAAATTTGTCGTTGACAAAGTTTAACAACTAACAACGGAACAACCAATATTTCTCCTCCTTTCTCCTTCTCTTTGCCGGGTGCCTGAGAGGTAGAGGAGCTTGTAGACAAGTGGACAGAAGGGTGATAGTGATACTGACCTGTCGATTTGCTGGTTTAACCTGGTGAAGCACATTTTTTCCATCTCTTATTTTTGGAGGATACAGCATTGTTAGCGCATTAGCTCAGCTATGTTTTCTTTCTTTTTTTTCTTCTTCTTCTTCTTTTCTTTTCTTTCCTGGGTTTTGTTGTTATGTTCATGCTTCAAGAAGCAGATGGATTCGTCCCCTTTCATGTCAGGCTCTGTGAAAGGAGGTCAGCTTTTTGTTCAATCTTGTGTGTAGTTTTTAGCTTTCACAGAGCATTCGCTCCTTCACATGCCAAACGCTAGCAGCGCTTACTATACTAATTGGGGGAAGAATAGATTTCAAGCAGGAAAACCGGCCCATACATAGGATAACGCTTACAACCTCCGCAGCTGTCCTGCTGGTAGATGAGAACTGAAACAGAATGCGAACCTGCTTGTAATAGTGGGTCACAGAGACTAGGGTAATTTTTCTCCTGTTGCTTGTAGCTGCTGCTGCTGCTGCTGTTGTCGTTGTATTTTAGAGTCTGAAGAAAGTCTGCCGTTCCTCCATCTCTCCTGATCAAGTTGTTCTGGGGAAGTCGTTAAACGTAGTGGTGGTGCCATCGCAGCACGAAGAGATGCGTTTACCCAGAGATGCATCGTCAGGCAAGGAAGTCTCCTAGGAATGTCATCTTTGCGTTGCTTCGTTCCCATCCCATGGTGCAGGTCAGCTGACTAAGTCGACTGAGGCTGACACTTCTATTAGTGGGGGATGTTTTGCTTTCGCGTAACGATGAAGAACACACATATATATATATACATTTAACCTACTTACAAAAATTCGGCATTGACACAAGGTGTGCGTGAATATTTTCTTTTTGTGAAAAGCACTTTCTGAAGCATTGACGGCCTTACATATCAGCCGCGTTTGTCTACAAATCACGATATGGGTTGACGCGATTATTCCCTGTCACTTTCAAAGAGCTACTACTTTGAAGATTCCACACCACAAAACTCACAGCCTAATTGTTGTTGTTGTTGTTGTTGTTGTTGTTGTTGTTGTTGTTTTGGAGTGTTAATCCGACATTTAAAAAAAGTACTGTTATTTGCTTCAGGAAGGAACTTAAACCCGATACTGGGGTGGGGATTTTTTGTGGGGGGAATATAGGAAATTCACGGGAGAATAAATTTTCCACTGAAATCCTGAAGAAATTACCCTTAGAGACACTTCCGTGACATTCTAATTCCAACTGCCCATGTACTCGACAAGAACTCCCGACATATCAGATTTTCTTTAAACCATAAAATAACAGTTGTCATTTTACCGTCGATTTATGCCGAAGACCTTACCGCGAGGGGATGTAGTAGCGCAGTACTTAACATACCGAAATGGGCGTCAGTCGTGGGTGCACACGCTGATTCTAGCTTAGCAACTGTATTCTCTGGGCGTCACACCTGACTAAAATGACGGGGCAGGGAGTTAGGGTTGTCCTTCTGGATACTTCGAATTAGTTCTTTCTTTGTTTCTTTCTTTGTTTCTTTCTTTGTTTCTTTCTTTGTTTCTTTCTTTGTTTCTCTGTTTCTTTCTTTGTTTCTCTATTTCTTTCTGTGTTTCTCTATTTCTTTGTTTCTCTATTTCTTTCTTTGTTTCTCTATTTCTTTGTTTCTCTGTTTCTTTCTTTGTTTCTCTATTTCTTTGTTTCTCTGTTTCTCTATTTCTTTGTTTCTCTGTTTCCTTTTTTTTTTTTTGTTTCTCTATTTCTTTCTTTGTTTCTCTGTTTCTTTCTTTGTTTCTCTAGTTCTTTCTTTGTTCTCTATTTCTTTGTTTCTCTGTTTCTTTCTTTGTTTTTCTATTTCTTTCTTTCCTCCAAGTTTCGGCAAGTACACATGATAAACGCGTTGCGTCTTTGCATTTACGCACACTTCCGAGTCGTAAGCCGAACCCGAAAAAGACAGAGGGAGAGACACTAACAACGACAATTTCTTGATTTAGTTAAGGTGTTGGCCAATAACCGGGGTGGTGGGGGAGATGAGTAGGAAGTTTATTTCAATATCACAATTAAACTCTTATGTTTCCACTATAGTAAGTTTCCCCAATCACAGCCAACTTAAAAGGGAAATGAAAAGCTTAGACAAACTGAAAATGTCTGCGTCTTCAATTGTCATCTTTCGTTTTTATAATTGCATTGTAAACATATAACAAGCAAGAGTATGGGTTACAAATTAACAACTGTCTTACGAAAGTTCTGACAATCGAAAATGTGACGGGGATTTTAATAAGATTTCTCGGGAATTGAAAGGTCTCGCAGTCCGTGTATTTTGGGCACACAGTGAAATTCACTTCATAGCTGCAAAATAGACACTTCATGGGGAGACACAGAGAGGGATTAATACCTGTGTGTTTAAACGAAGTCTTGGACAGAAGTTACCCAACCCTCTCTTCCCTTCTCTCAGCACGTGAAATAGACGGGGTTGGGAGAAGCAGTGCCACGCTCATGTGACCTGGTGAAAAGGTTTCCGACGTGGTGTGAAATCTAAGCAGCTAGTTAAAGTTCTAAGCGCTCCAAAAGCAAAGCAGAAAATGGCGGTGGAATCTCTTCCTGAGCCAGGCATTGCGGCGGAAAATGAGAGTGCAGGCCGAATACAAGAACGGGGAATGAAGTCATTATAAAACGATTGTAAACTGCGTCACAAACACGTACGGGACAGGAAGGAAGACGCCGGCAGTTTTCTTTGAGCGCACAAGAGCTTGGACTGACGTCACAGTATTATGATAGATGCAGCAGGGGCTCATGGGAAGTCTAGCTGTGCTTCGTTTTGAGGAAAGGAGTGGATTTCTTCACGCCCACTGTACTTTGTGTAGCGGATAAAGCATCAGGCTTTATGAAATAAACAAATATTAACCAAAACTGATTTAAATACGCAGCTTTATGCAACATCATTCCCTTTCTGTAGGCGGTTATTGCTGTTTTAAGACTGTTTAGGAAAATATAACATATATATATATATAGATGAATGATACATTTTAAAATAATTTGCTAATTTTGCTAACAATGAGTTGGTACGCCCGACACCTCCATCCCAAGTACAGATAATACATAAGTAATCCATTACCTACTGTTTGCTTGAGCTTTTGCAAAACTGCTGGGTTTTGTTTGTTTGTCTGTTTGTTTTAACCTTTGCATGTATGTGCAGGGAGTGCAACCTTTCTGTATTTTGGTCTGACCTGATCTGCTACAGTCTAGGGCCAATACCAGCTACATGTCCGCCCAGATCTCGGAGACATGCAGACTTGCGTGCGGGGCAGCCCAGTATGTAGCGGTAGCGCCGTGCTTGTCACAGACAAAGTGCAGTGGGTCTGGATTCTCTGGGTCTGGTCCCCTACACGTACTTTTTCTGCATGTTTACACGGCTGCTCGTGAAGTGTTTTTCTCCTGGTAATGCGGCGTCCTCCAGCTCCCTTCTCTTCTCCAGACATCAAGTTGTGTGTCCTTTTCCAACTATTTCCCCGCCCCGTGCAGCGAGAATAAAGCCTTCATTGTGAATCGAACAACCAAGAAAGCGGCTAGCCAGATACTGCTTGTGCGTGCGTGCGTGCGTGCGCGCGTGCTTGCTCTCGTCTTTAGCAATCAGATAATACTGGTTTTTTTCTGGCAGTCTAGAAGAACGTGTCGATTTCGATGAACTCATCTCAGAGTTGACTCATGATCGTAGCCTGTCTTGGTTTTCTGCTGTAACCGATCTTCTTGAACTGTATAGGCGCAAGCAGTTTTATATATTCGTGATTTATGTCAAATACGTTTACAGTCTCGCCGCTAAACATCGAAGCCACGCCTTATGTTTGATATTAAGAATAAGTGATTCATACAGTCATATACGTGTTGTCCCCTTTTTTTAAAAAAAATTTTGATGCCATATCAAACGCAATCCTTTAGTCGAAACGTGGGCGAAAGAAGAATGTTATGGGGTTTTTTTCTTTCTTTCTTTCCTTCCTCGAAGTTGATCGCCTCGGTGGTCTAGAGGTAAGACGACCGCTTCCGAGGCGGGAGGTCGGTTGTTCACATCCCGGCCCAGTTACACAAGACTTGAAAATTGGCAGTCTAGTAGCTCCCTTGCCAGACGCCTGACACTACAGAGAGCAGTACTAGGACTGGTTGGCCCGGTGTCAGTATAATGTGACTGGGTGGGACTGAGGCCCGTGTTGCGACAGCATTCCTACGTGTGGCAGCACTTAAACTTTGTCTAAGCAACACCGTCCCGATATGCACCGATAGTTGGCGGCGCGACGTTAAGCAACAACCACCCACCGTCGATGATGAAAAAACGCTAACAATTCTGCCCGTATTCATGCTGCCGTTAGCGACAGGGAGCCTCCACGGCAGTCTGAAATCATTCAGCAGAAAAGGCCTTTCTTAACTGGACAAATATGGGTCTTAGTTCGGTGAATCTGGCCATGTGGTCACAGCAGTACTGATCACATTTCCAGATCGCGACAATAGAACTATATTTATACAGGCTACATAACGTCTCCAAAACATCTCATGCTGTTCTTCTTTCTTTCACCTACCGCTCTTTTCAGATTTCTTCTCCTAAACGAACCACATATATTAACGTGAAGTAGCCATCAAATTTCTAAAACTGTATGCAGACTCTTAATTAATTTCGAGGTCCGACCGCCACCACAGTGCAGCAGCTCTTTTCATAAGGCGCTGCGTGGTGTTCGTCTGAAGTGAAAGTTTGGGAGTTCTACTGAGACTGCGTGGAGCTGCTAGTATATTAATAGATAACAATGGTCTGTGATGCTGACATCACCTCCTGCTGTTCTGCGCTTTATAAGGGTCTGGGCCAAGTATCAAAATGGTGTTCAGGAGTCGTTACCCCCTCCCCTATATCAAGGCTGTGCTGGCCCAGTGCTGACTGAGGACGGCACTTTCCTTGTACCGTGACCCGCGATTGACCTTTTTGGTCATAATATATACTGTGATCTGTGATCGCTAAAGTCTGCTTATTGTGATCCGTGATGGCCTCTTGCTGGGATCTATCAAAATGTGGGTGTTTTTTTTAAAAAGCTTATTGTGATCTGTGCAATTGCTTTTGACTTCCATGTGTTCTGTGAAAACGTGTCTTATTGTGAAATGTGAAAATGTTTTTTGACTCATTGTGATCTGTGAAAATGTTTTTTTTACTTACCGTGATTTGTGACAATCTTTTTTTCTTAGTCTGATATGTGAAAGAGCAAGAACCTAGCTATAATTTGATGGGTGGTTTTTTTAGTGTAAACGCAAATTTGCTATATTTCTTCGGGGTGGGGGTGGTGGCACAACGGACGTAAAGAATCCTTTACCTACCACCGCGGAATCCATAAATCGGAAATGCGAATAGTGAATAGGCTTGGCCATGGACTTAAACTGGCATATAGTAGGACCGGTACTGGATTTAACATTAGGAAAATGTTGTAGTTGTACGTGCCTGTCTTACATTAGCTTCCATTTGGGGACGTAATGGCTGGCAGTACGTTATACTTACTATAAGTCAAATATTGGAAGTGCAGATTAATTACAGATGCGATATTAGATTCATATTGGCATGTTATAAGAACTCTCTCTCTTCTTTTAAAAGTCCTCTCAGAACCTATCTTTTCTCTCTCCCAAAGTATACATTTCATTCCGTCCTGTTTGTGCCTACTGGGAGCAGGCGGTCTTTGCACCAGAGTATGTGCGATGGATTTATTGCATTCTGAATGTGCGTTGGGGCGAGTACGTGCCTGTTGCATTACTTCGTAAAAATTGGTGTCTCATAAATTCTATTATTATTATTATTTAGTCTTCTCGGTACAGTTCATAAATATAAAGTTAAGAAAGAATAAAGGTATTCTCGATCAATCTTCATTGGGAAGATAGTACAGATAAAACGGTTTCTAAACCTTACAAGCAATCTGTTAGCATTCCTAGTGTTTACAACTGGATTTTAGAGTAGGATTTTATTTTGTGGAGGCAGTGGTGGGGTGGGAACCCCCGACCCCCAATAAAACCATCAGCTGGGGACAGTAAAAGAAAAGCAACTCTTACCGACCCAGAAATACTTAGTTGTAGCTTCCCCTGTGTGTCCGTCTGTTGGAGATCCATGGTTGGAGTTGTCTGGCACGCCTTTCACGCCGGCAAGAATTTCTTGTTGCAGTGTTGATAACGATTGAAAATGTGGAGTACGTGTAACATTCATATCATTTTGTACTCTCCGAACAACTGCATACAACTGTTACTTTCGTAGTTGCAAACACTGCGTCGTGTGTACGACACGTGCCACGATTTCTTTATTCTTGTCTTGATCATTTTCAATTTCATCATTCTTAATTATTACTAATCACTAATCAGTAAATGATCACATTTTCACTCGACTCGTGTATAAAATACTATTAATATTTATCAAACTTGTATATTCATTCAGAGCGTCAATAGCAAAACCATGGTTAACAAATAGGAACTGCATTTCTTTTACTTTTAGTCAGTGGAAAATCCATGCATGATAAAGCAAGTGGATTGACCTTGCTTGCTACCATGCTACAGTACATTGAGACCTATATTACTATTAGTCATGGAAATAATTTTTCGTTGACTTCTAGTTCACTACCAAGACCACTTTAGTAGAATCAAACAATAATACATTGAAATACGTCTGTAGCTAGTGTCTGGTTTCGCACAGTACAGTGAACTGAATGTCATTACTGATTATAGTGGTAGTGCTAGTTCACTATATTATTGAGTTTGAAATTATCAGTATTTGGTGGTTATGTAAGTTAAACTTTAAACAAATATGATGTGGAAGCCTCAAGCATAGTATATCGCTAATGTACACTTATCAACAAAAGCTGCTGAGGGCTGTGAGTACAGATGATGTGTCTGACAACATCTAGTTTGATTTCTTTCTGTGTGTAGCAGTACTGGCACCTGTTTACAGGACTGGCTGTTTGGTGTTGTGGCTGGGTATTCTCACTTCCCATCCCTGTTCCCCTCCTAGCTTATGATAAAATAACCATTGTTGATGACTGGGAGTTAAACACACAGACAACAAAGCAATCAAAAAGATTTTTTTAAAACTAAAACAGAAACAAATGCTTGTTTCAGCTCTTGTGTTCCAGCGGATGGCAGGATCTTGTCTTAGGTTAAGCAGTTTGCGAGGCATGAGCACAGCAGTGGATAAATCAGCACTTAGCAATCTGCGCAAGCGAACAGGATTTTCCTTCATGCATTGCAAAAAAGCACTGGAACAGTTTGAGAATGACATAGAACAAGTGAGTTTGTTATAACCCAGCCCAGTTCTAACCACTTCACAGCTGCGCAAATGACAAGTGTTAGGAAGGCAACACACAACCCAGCATTCCCAGCTCTTCAAATCCTATTTTCAAACTCAGATAAAGATTGCTTACTACATTTCTTATATTACGATTAAAAAAAAAGCAAAAATCTGTTTGCTTAAATTTAAAATCAGATCTCAAGTCTTATTCTTACATGGCATGCTTGCATAATGGTTAAATCATTTACTTTTGTCTTCAGATAATGTATTAGTCAATATCGTGTGTAGCATGTCGCTTTGTTTAGGACTCGGTACTTTGTCAGACTAAGTCAGTAGTTATCTGCAATTTTGGTGTGGGTTTACTGTCTGCTTTGTGTCTGTATGGCAGGCAGAAAAGTGGCTTCAGGACCAGGCTCAGAAGGAAGGCTGGGCCAAAGCAACGAAGCTCCAGAACCGCAGCATGACACAGGGTTTGGTTGGCATTTATGGTAATTGCAAAGCAGCCACCATGATAGAGGTAATTTCTTTTTGATTTTGTATCTGACATTTATGGTCATCTTTTCAAGGAGAGTGGTGATTCTAAAGCAGGTATCAGCACACAGATCTGTGTTTTCTGGATTGACTTTGATTCTCTGTGAGGGGAGAGTGGCGACTCAAAACCAGTTGTCACAACAAGGAGTTTATCATGTGCATTTCACTTCAGCTTTGTGTGAGTGGAGGGCAGATGATGCATTACTGTGTAGTCTTCCTTGAAAGCTTTTCTAAGTTCATGAAGATCTTACCTGTCTGAAATCAGTTTCTACATTTCCAAAGTATGTTAGCAGAAACTTACTTTCCAAGCCTTGTGAAGGATGAAAACACTTGACTAATAATTTGTAATATGGCCACTGGCTTTGCCAGTGATTTACTTTTGTAATTCATGTTGCTATTTTTGGATATATTCACTGATGTTTCATATACATTTATTGCAAAATATTGATAAGTACTAAAATAGGTTTCATTTCATTAAAAAAATTGTAGTTCAGAATTAGCTCTTTCTAGCAATGAGTGTCCATCATGTTTGGTGTAGACTCTTGAAAATAATATGCCAACACCTGCTCTTAACCGCATGGCAGGTTCACAGAGTTAGACTACAGAAAGCTGGCTTCAAAGACTAACAAAGAAGTTGTGTTAATTCTGTGCATTATTATGATTATAATTTTTTTTTTTTGGTTGCAGGTTAATTGTGAAACTGACTTTGTTGCTCGCAATTGCAAGTTTATTGAGTTGGCTTCTGATCTGGCACAGGCTTGTCATCAGTTTTTCCTGAAACAGAAGTTACCTCTGGTTAGTGTGACAGATGGTACAAGTACACTAATAACAGTTTTAGTGCAGCAAATTACTGATTCTTGATTCTTTATAAGATACTTGGATTTGCTTTCCACTTACCTTTACCCAGAAGGTGTTTAGTATGCGTTCCCAAAGAAGTTTGCAGTTTCTGTAAGCCATCGAGGTCCTAAAAAGGTGTATTGGCTTTTGGTTCTCTAAACAGAAGCCCTATTTCTTGGGACTTTGCACTCAGGAGATGGTGGGAGGGAGTTTGCCAGATTTGATCTCTTCTTCCCAGAGTGATGTAATATTGTTGGTGTGAATTGAAGACACACAAATGTTATTAACAAAGAGGGTGGGTAGGAGTCGAGGCTAACAGCTCTATGGGGTGCTAGGCAACTTCTGTATGACTTCTGTTGTGCTTGTAGTGTAATGAATACATTTTGATTCAATCAGCACAGCAGGCATGCACACCATGAAATTTCAAAGCAGGGAGATTTACAAAATTATTTACTCTCATGTTGTGTGCATGGATAAATAGATAAAATATTTTTACACTTTTAATGTTTTCGGACCATTCATTGTTCTGATCTGGAACTTTGGTTCAGATTTTTGCCAACAAAGAGATGGCCGAGTCCATCATGATAAGCGATGGAAAGACCCTGGGAGATGCGGTTGCTCTTGGTGTTGGAAGCATTGGGGAGAACATAGTTCTGAGACGTGCTGCTCACCTCAAGCAAGAAAACAGTTCTGTTTCCTACTACGTCCATGCTTCAGGTTAGCTTGGTTCTCTCTCTCCCTCCTACCCTCTCTCTCTCCCTTCCTTTCCCTCTCTCTCTCCCCCCTCCCACACACACTCTCTCCCCCTTCCTTTCCCTCTCTCTCCCCCTCCCCCTCTCTCTCTCCCTTTCCCACTCTCTCTCCCTTCCTCTCCTGTAGGTATTGGAAAACTTTTGCCTGGTAAGAGCTGTGGAAATTTTGTCTCTGTTTTGGAAGAAATTGCAATTTTCTTAGCAGTCAGCTGACATTCTGGTCAATACATGAGATATAAGCTGTATATTTATGTTGATCTTTACTGCTTTAGAGGCCAAGCAAGTTAAAGAATTTTCAGATCATGAAACATTCTGAATTATATATCTTCTTTCTGCCCATCCTTTCCCAAATTTCATTCCTCCAAAAATCCCCTTCTCCCTTACCCTCCAAAACTCTGGTTTACTTGTGGTTATTCTCATTTGGCCTATTCCCTGTCGCCCATAATTAAGATGCCCACCAAAGCTTCAATGATATATGGTTGATAGGGAAACGTGGCTTCACATGTAGTTATATTTAGGAAGTGGGTCACAAACTTGGTGTGTTTATCAGCTGTTAAACATCTCATGGTCAGTCTCTTGCTTTGGTAGGTGGTCACACACTTGGCATGTTTATCAACTATTAAACTGTCATTGCTTTATCAGTCTTCCTTTGGTAGTGGGTCACACACTTGGTGTATTTATCGACTTGTCTGCACAGCCAAAGCCACTGTTTCTGTTAGTCTTTCATGCTCATTTGAGTCATAGTTTGTAGAGGAAACACCCAATTTGTAATTTGATTTTGACTATATTAACATCAATTTGAAATTGATATGTTTGTTAAATAGATCTGAAGGGAAGGCACGTGTGTGTATGTATATGGGGTGGGGCATTTGCATGTTCAGAATTTCAGCCTTTTTGATCTGAGGCTGTTCCATGCCCTGCACTTTTCAACATTCAGGTTGCCAAAAGAACCCACCCTTGTTTTCTTTTGATGTTGTAAGCCTACACCGTTGGTAAGACAATTGAAAAAGACAGCTACCTGTAAATAAGATTCAATTCCTGAAGCTCCATTTTATTAATTCCTTGGTTTGGGTTATGCTTACCATGCAGGACCTGAAATTGTGGGACCCAATGACTGCGTGCTAGGCAAGTATGGTGTCCTGATGAGCATGACACAAGAACGAAGATGTCTTGAGCCTGACGAGGGACATGCATACTCAAGTTTGTCTTTGGATAAAGTGTCCAATGTTCTTGGACAGCACATTGTGGGCATGAACCCACGAATAATTGGGGAGGAAGAGTACCCATTTGGTGATCCAAACACTGTCTGCCATCAAGTTCCACCGAAATGCCCAGAGGAGGAAGGCAAAGTACATGAAGAAGACAGACTTTTGTTCCAGAACTTTCTGTTGGATGAAAACATCAGAGTTTCAGACTTGCTGAGGGAAAACAGTGTCACCATGAAATCATTTATTCGTTTTGCTTGTGGAGAAAACATACCTGATGATTAAGAACAGGTGTGGGGTAAAGTCTTCTGCACTTTTTCTTTTGAGAGTCATTTGAATAACGTAAACCATTTGCCTCTCAGCAAGCACCAGGTTTCGGTGTCTTTGCAGTTCAACAGTTTTTAATAAAAGCAAGCTGATGTTCCATGTCTTTGGATCAGTTTGTGTTTTTCAGAAAAGCACAGTATGTTTTTCTTACATTCGTCACACCTTAAACCCCTCATTTCTGGAAAGCAACATGCTTTGCAAATGGTTTTTTGGACTCACAATAAATCCCATTTTCCAATTCAAATGATCAGCTTGTACTTTGCACGAATGGTTTGGTTCCAATTTGACCTTGCTTGCTCTGTTGCTGCTTCTCTGTGCTTATACTACATTCATTTTCTATCTGAACTCAGTTTTTGTATGACTCGTTTTCTTTAAATATTTTTTCTGGAAAGTATTTTTTTAGGTGAAGCTTTTGTGTGGGGTTTTTGCGCACTTGCAGCTACCACTCTTGAGGACAATTATTTACTATTTATCACCAACACTGATATTTCAAAATGCCTTAGAAATTTAACTTTCAACTTGCAAAATTTTATACCAGACAGCATCTTACTTTCACTTCAAGTTTTTGTATGAAAAGGTAATGGATATTTCCTGGGAATATGAAATGTTAAAACTGGGGCACACAAATCTATGACTTTTAGATATTGCAAAAACATCATTGGAAAGCAAAAAATGAGATCTCGACTGCATGAAAGAAACGCAACATGACACTATCTGAGAAACGTAAAACTTTAATATAACTTGCCAAACATAAAGTAAAAAGAATAAATCAACAGTTGCAAACCCTACTGCAATTACTTGAGCACCACAGAATCACAACATCCACAAAAAACATAGTTTAAAACCACGTATAAAAGCAGATCTAAGCCAAATATAAACTTGTGAATTTTCTTTCTGGTAGCCATTACTAATTCAATGTCTAATACACAGATAGTTCACTGGGAATTTGGGAGTAGGAGATGGATAGTAGCCACCATTATCAAAACCCTAACTTTACCGTCTCAGCTCATCTCCTACATGTACTGGTGACGGCCATAAAATTATCCAGTATATCACGATGTGTTGCACTTCTGTCTGAAGTAACTTTCTTTGAAAAAAGCTTGCTACCCTTTCATTTTCCACCAAGTATTCAACTCCCCTGCCTTAAGTATTGTACACACATCACAGTGTGATGGAGTGGGTGGCTCAGCAAATTTCTTTCTTTCCTCTCCCTCAACAAGGCACTCTTTGCCAGTAGCCATGTACATTTTATTCGGGACCGCTTCTGGCTGGCGTCTCTCTGAATGAACTGCCCTTTCCGATCCTTTCATTTTGTTCTCCCCTTTGTCTGGTCTGAACCCCACTTTTATAGGGCTGGCAACAACAGGGACACTGCCAGGCAGTGGCAGCAGCTAGTCCGCAAAAGTTCGGCAAGTACAAAATTTGTGTTTCTAACTACAGTAAGTTGAATAAAAAATCAAGGTATATGGAGAAACGAAAATATGTGGCATATAGAGTAAGTTTTGCTCTTCCTGTTAGTATTAAAGACAGTTTTACTAGCTAAGGCGAACAGGTAAGGATAAGAAATCTGCATAGAAATGGATCTAATCTATTAAGATGTTTGTTGAGTTTACTACCTAAAGAAAGTGTAGATCGAACAGAATAAAAGCATGTTAGTTGTTAGCAACTGCAACTGTCCTAGAAGACTCAGCACAGCACATCGCTGCTACAGGTTGCTGGCAGTGCTACGTCCATCACAGCAGGATTAACTTCTCACTTGCCTTTAGTAAATAAATGTTTAGTATAAGTACATACAGAGTGTCAAAGTATCCTTAAATCTGCAAATTTCTATTTCAAATAAACTTGCTATTTTAACTGGTGGGATAGCAAGATCTGCCAAGACTCATAACATCAGTATCATGGTTTTTCAGGGTGCCTATATTGTTAATGACATTGCCAATTACTGAGATTCTGAGAGGAAATGTACTTCAGACAAAAGGTTTGTTTCTTATATTATGCAAACGTTTTAACACTTCCCACCCTCCCCCCCCAAAAAAAAATGGAGGGAATGGCACTCCCTATTTGCATTCAGCACTACTGGGGTGCCACTCTTTGGCTTATTTTGTGAATGCCATTTTTTCTTGGACCGATCTAAATGACTGATCGCATGGGAAGGTATCTGGTAATCTTATCCAGATTTTGTGCATAAACTACAATCTTTCAACATTTACACCCTACCTCACAGATTGATAACACACTTGTCATCCATGCAGAGGGTTGTATCACCTGTTTCCAGGGCTGGCCCAAAGGGATTTCCTTCTCTAATCCCTTCTACCAGCACCCTTCATATCCCCTACCCTCCTACCCCTATCCTGACATTCCCTTTTGCTGTTGCCTTAACCAACCCATTAACTTGGGACTCATTTTCATGCTTTGGAAACATTTAGAGCCTGTCCCATTCCTGTGAATGGATTTCATCCATATTTAGTTGAAACATTTTCAGTACAACTGGTCTTTACTGTGCTGGAGGAAATAGAATGGGGGAAAATCTATGGAAGTATGGAAAATCTGCAATGAAGAACATTCTGGAGTTTTCATGACTGAAGACAGACTAGGTCTTCATGAGGTGTTGGTCTGGAGTGGGAATATTCTGATAATGCAAGAATGGATCTCGCAGGGCTTGTAATTCTCCTCAGTTCAGTGGATTTTTGTGGTTGGAGAAAATATTTTCGCTGAGAAAAAAAAATCAATGAAAAATATCTTTACAAGGAAACAAACAAATGTATCGCATGAGTCTGCACATTCTTCTGTTGAACAGCAGGTCTAACAGAAGAACAGAACTGTGCATGCTGGAAGTTGGTGTCAAGAATGCTTGGAGATGGGAATGTATGGAGAAAGAGGTAGATGAAGAACGATTAGGACAATATTTCAGGAAGATCTCAAGTAGTGGATTAGCGTTTTGTACATTGCCAGCTGGAAATAAAAGATTGTACACGTGGTTGTGTGGCTTTGGAAGCCCCTGGACTCTACCGAGGCGCGAGCCTAAAATTCCCACCGACTTGGGGCACACATGCGCAGACCACTTCTCATCCCAATTAACATGCTACTGGACTTGCTTGAATTTATACTTGAAAATAGGCGTCCTAACATCAAACCCTAACTCTACCCCTAACCCTCATCCCCCTCAAGAAAGTTTAAGGTGGGGATTGAACCTGTGACTTCGAATTGAAAAGCCATGTCTTTACCACTCAGCTACCAACCACCACAAATTGGCCTCTTCATTGTAACTATAAGAAGTGATGCTGTGTAGGGGTCATGGCTTGACCTACAATTATATGTTGTAGTTAGCAACCGCCACGAGTATGGACAGAGCACAATGCACTGCACATGCATGCCCCAAGTCAACTCTGGCTAGTTTCCCTTTTTTTTTTAAAAATCAGACAATTACATGCCCTGGAATCACACCCAACCACTTTCGTAATCTGCCAACAGATGAAGTTGGATAAAAGTGATTGCAGACCTGAGACCTGAGTGAACAAGCCCAGAAATATTCCACCAAAAAAAACTGCAAAACAAGCTCAAAATAAAAAATCTTTAGAAAAGCTTAATCATGAAGGACTACAATGATAGCAAATTAATGTTTCTGGTTTCCACTGAACAGTGGTTGTTGGTCTTACATCAAAGAAAGCTGAAAGGCTTTTAGAGTTAAAAAATGGGTGTGGTAGACAACTTTTAGTTTCAATGTAACTTTATAATGCAAATTGGCTAAAAACTAGGGTCAGATCTTTGGATAAGTAATAATTTTAATGCATTTCTGAGAATCAGAACTATGTTAAGATTGTAATAGACTGCCCAGAAAGCTAGCTAGGTTCATGGTTATACGGAACTTTATTTTCCGCAAGAGACCACAGGTGAATAACCCACCATGAGCCACATAAATGCTTACCTTTTATCTCAAAATGGCTTTAAACGATGAAAATAATTCCAGCAGCATACAAAACTGAAAACTTAGTGCACTTATTTAATGAAAATATAACCTTTTAAAAAAAATAAAGAAGTCATGTGTGCTCTAACTACAGTTTCTCAAGCACATAATTCATCAGACAACTAGCTGAACAGTTTGGCAAGTGGTCTCTCTCTCTCTCTCTCTCACAGGCATGCAAATGCAAGTGTATGAACACACACACAATGCACAGCATTTATGATCACGATGTCACTTCCATCAACCATCAGTCAGCCAGTAATTCCTATGTCACAGAGGATCATACTTCCATAGTTATGCCTGTGTGTGTGTGTGTAATTTGGTTAGCGTAGCATTATAGGCAGGGTTTAGATTACCAGCTGGTTGGATGTGTAGACAAGTCTACAACATAAACAAGCTAAAAATGACCTGCTAATTATGTCTACAAAGAATTTCCACCCCAACCAGACAGTGCTGGAGGAAAATAAGTTGAAACAGAATGAGAGAAACAGTCAATCAATGATTGTTAATCATCCTTGGACAATCACATATCCAAAAAAACCTTCACACAATCATTCATTTGGCAAAAGTCCATCAAATGTCACCCAGTTGTCTGGCACCTCTACATGCATATACCAAGTTACATGACCCACATATGCAACTCACCCTCAGCAATAAAATCTGTACTAAGTAACAACCATAAAACCCATGGAATTAAAAAAAATAATAATAACATCACAGAACTGCTGAGAGTTCAACTCCCGAGGGGAACATTCAATGGTCCATAGCATGTGCATAAGAATAGTGCTCATCTTTTAGTTTTTCCATTAAGGGTCTGGTCTACAGATACAACTAATAAAGCAGTGCATAAGAATTTCTCCCAATAACCATACCACTATGCTTGACACTTCAAATATTTGTTTTGAAGATTTTCTGCTATGTGCAAGGAGTAACATGGAACATTGATCCCTTGAAGACACCTGAGTACAAGCAGTTTACTATCTTCAACAGTTTTTTTTAAAGCAATGTAATAAAATAGTCACTTGAAAAATTAATCTGCTGCACAAAATAAACAATACGAGAAAAAAACTATAACTGTGCAGGGTGAAACAGTCATAAACTGCTATCACCAACCATTCACATAGTTAAGGACCTTTCTTAACGAAACAAAATTTGCATGTATATATGGTAAAGCCCTAAAGGGCTTCAGGATTCAACTTGATTTTATAAATCAACACATCAATTTGATCTAATTTGAAAATGAAAAAGGATTCAAACAGAATTTTACCATGTAAGATTAGTTTTCAAAGATTAGAATCGGGCACAATGTGCTAAAACGCCTTCCCCAGCCAAAGAGGCCAGCGACACTGTCAGGTGTGCCTGACTGACAAGCTAAGCTTGTGAAGCATGGTAAGGTGCTGCCCCTGCCCCCTCATCTCTCTGTGAACAGTGTTCACAATCCCTTAAAGCCTATATCCCACTGTAGCACCAATATTATTCAGTTTTTCTCCTTTACTCTTGCTGAAGAGACGATCACGATGCTCCTACTATGTTCTATTTTGCTTTGGATGTGGCCAGAATTTGCGACAGTGTAGCTGGGACTTGTGTAGTCTCTCTCACTTGAACTTTTACCATGAGTGTGGTTTACACCCCTACAGTTAATCCTCCTGTGTTTCTGGGACTTTTTTTTTGTTTGTTTTGTTTTGATTTTTTTTTTTTAGTGGTGGTCTTTGCCAAAACAATGCTTACACTCATCACCTTTGCCTGACTGGCAGTCATGTTCTGCGCCCCCCCCCCCCCACGATGTCATCAGGTCCAGCACCCCAGCAGACACCTCCCCATGAAGTTCATTTGACTGAGCAGCTGCTTCAGCCTTCTCTCTCCTCTGCAGCTGATCCACTACTTTTTGATCTACATCTGCTCAGGGGTCTTCGTCTTTGCAAAGTTTGCATCTGATTTGACTGTGCAACTTGCCACCATGCTTCAAGTGGCAGATACACAATGACAGCTCCAGGCCTTTTACACTTTGTGCCCTCTTCCTCCAGAGCTGTACTGAAACACTTTCATAGTCACAGGTTGGGCTACGTACAAAGTTTTCCTGCACCTTCACTCCCCTCCTTCCACTACATTTTAACCTTAAAGTTTTGGGACTCATATCCATGCTACTATGCAGGCAACAACTCATAACTAATAACAGCTATGGTCAATATCTGATGTATTCAAAATTTGATTTGCAGATCAAATACTTCCTGATTCGATTCAGGACTTGAAGAAAAATTATTGGGCAGTTCTGATGAGCACATTGGTCCGGTTAAGAAAGGCCTTAAAGGACGGCAAATTGGCTGCAGTCTTTAATAACAAACTGCCTACAGTACTGTGAGATTCACTGTTGGCAGTGCAAACTCCTTTCACTTCTGAGCCTTATGCTTGAGTTTTTGGACCTCTGCAATATCCTGTTTAAAAACAAGCAAAAAAAAAAGCACATAAAATAATTTAACACAAACCCCATCTTATACATTTACAAATGGCATTCTGCTATTTCATCATTCAGGCATTATATGTTTTCTGCAAAACAGTAAACTACTTTAAAATGACCATGACATTGCTAATACATCCTTGCTTTAATTGCACAAAAGTAACGCACAATGTAAATCTTTACAGCACATAATAAAATCAAGCACAGCACTGGTTTGGATCCTGTGTCTGACACATGTAGCTTTTCCATATGTGAACACCCATTTATTGGAAATGCCCTAGGTGCACGAAATGATTTTTAACTGAATGTTTGAGCTAAAACAGTTTTAGTTAAAACAATTCTTTTTGAATGGTTTAGAAGCAGTGCACTTCAAACTTAAAGGTTAAATCATAACAGCTTTGGTTAAGACAGTTCTAGCAAAGTTAAAATAGTTTTAAGTGTGACTTCCATCACAGATCATCCCTATCAGCACTTGGATTTCCTAATGGTAGAATACATTAACACGAATGAAATAAACACAGACCCAATCAAAAGGAAGCTCTATTCAAAGAATCATTCCAAAATTTTTGTAAAGTTGCTTTTCAAACATTGAAGCATGCAACAGACTGTTTATATGCAAATGGATACCTATTACTATGCTCAATCAGCACCATATATATAAATAACATAAATTTATCTAAACAGGAAGTGAACTGGTAGCCTTCAAAGCAAAAGCCAAACATGTTACTACTACATCACAACAAAAAGGTTAAGATGATAGGTTTCAATTGAGTTCGTAAAGCAAATGTTCTTTCACAAAATATTTGGCAAAAAATACCTTTAGCGAACAGGCATGTCATGCAAAGGGGTTTTGTCGAATGCTAAGTGGTGCAAAATGATGCTTGCATGTTTATCATGTCACCCACCATTTGCAATGTAAGATAACTGCTAATCATAAAAACAGTGTAGAAGGCAAAACTTTATCACTTGCTCCGTACACCCTCACTGTTCACTCTGTGACAGCCAAACTAAGATTATACTCAAACTTTTTGACGAAGGAAAACGTTAAGTTTTCAGTTTGTCAAAATCTGAACAACTGAAGAAATTTATTCTGCCACTGGGGGGTCTGCTCTTCATATTTCTTCTGAGAAGTGAGGTTCCAATGGTACCACCATATCTATGCATAATTTTCTTTCAGAATTTCCACAATTACAAGAAAATGGTAATATGGTAATTCTAAATTTATGCCTGAATCAGATGTATACATTACACTTGATTCTCCCTCTATTTCTATGTTGAAATTTTCTCTCTTATTTTACTTTATTGTGCAGATTGCATTTTTTAGAAGTGTGTTTTATTACTCACATTTTGGCAAAAACATGTAAAAAATATGACAAAATCATATAGTAAACAGCTTTACTATCACCCCAACATTGGCATTTGGTTTTAAAAAGGTTTTTAGGAGATGGGGCATGGGGCACTCTTAAATATTTTGTGCACTCAGGACAGGCTGCTTTTCCCTAGAATTTCTTCCCACTTCATTTCTTGCCAACAATCTTTATCAGACTCTTCTTTTTTTTTCCATTAACAAGAGAGAGAGAGAGAGCTTTCAAGTTTCATTGCTAACTAAGTGTTGAGCAACAACCAACAAATCAACATTTATTCCTCAAATTAAGGTGTCACCTGCAAGATTTAAATCAGAAAAATACTTACCTCAATAAGAATTCCTTTCAGTTTCTCATAAGCAACATCAAGGTCATCGTTGACAATGATGTGGTCATAAGTTCCCGGTTGAGCAGCTAAAGATAAAAAAGCGAAAAAATCTTTTTTCTCTAGAACGGCTTTCTTTGCCTTTGTTCTACAACATGACAATGGTTTTGTGGTAAATCTTAACACCACGACTTACGCCTAAGCTAATTACCCTGCACATAAAGGAAAGCCCCAGGAATTCTTTTCTAAATTCTTCATGCAAATTGCATCAAAACCATAAACTGTAAAGAATTTGGGGTAATATAAATATGAACATTTCCACTACAACAATGGGCCAGTTATCAACGACCCCAGTTATCTGACATGACAGAGTGTTTAATTTAGTAGATAATATAGTTACAAATACAATGGTAATTTTAATCAGCAGATATATGAAATCTGTGATATCTATAAAAAAGAGATTTACCATATTCAAGTGCTTCCTGTGCTGTGGCAAGTCTCTTTTTTATGGTTTCCTCTGTTTCTGATCCTCGTGCTTGCAGTCTGGATTTCTGGAATATGAAAAAGATGTTATTTATCTCAGTCAGCATATGTCATCTCATCTGAATAACAAAATAGCACAGAGATATGGTGGGAAAAAGTTATGGAGTTGCATAACCGACTAACGTCCTTTTGCTGAAACCCATGAAAGCTGACGGAGAAGTAAAATTTAATGTTTTTCACTTTTCACTAAGGGATGAACCTGCATGCATAAAAGCATATTCAAGCACACTCCCCCTCAGCTTTTACGAGCTGTAAAAGTAACATCTTCATACACTAAAACTCATAAATTAAGGAAGAGAATAAGTTTATATCCTGCATTCACATAAGAGCATGATAATTGACATGTCAGTATCATGCTGTGGCTGCTCTTGTGGCAAGCAGACTGCTAATACTTTGCTAAGACAAATCCGTAGGGTGCAGACAGCTGCATCCAAAACGATCACCTGCAGGTCATTCTGACATAAAGAGAATCAAGGTACATTAATCAAGAGAACCAAAATATGTAAATAAAGAGAATCAAGATACACTAATAAAGAGAAGCAAGGGACACAATCTGCTTGAACGGATGCCATACTGGGTACTGCCTGCAGAGGAAAAGGGTGGTAGTTCTATGGAAGTGCAAGCAGTGGAGACCAGCAAAAATTCATGCCCAGTGGCCTAGCTGAATAGAGCAAGAATTTGTAAACTAGTGGCAGCGTAGCTCTGCCACAGGCAGGCCCCACTTTGTCCAAACATTTGTTTTGAAGATTTCTTTTTTTTTTTGGCAGGTAAATTCTGTCAAAACAATAATCATTCATTGCTGATTAGAATCTGCTTTGTTATCAGAAGGTGACTTTGCGTTGATGCAATAAGCTTGTTTTCCTACCAACGCTTCCATGCTTGGAGGCTTCACAAAGATGAAGCGTGGCTCTGGTTTTAAGCCTGCCTTCTTGATGCTCTTCACCCCATTGATCTCAACCTCCAGGACACAAAGCCTCCCTGACTCCTGAACAGCATTTACTGCCATTTTACTGAAACAAAGACAGTGATAGCTGTAGTGAAAGCTCATGTTGTCATATCCAGCATTTCAGTTATGCTGGAGTCGAAGTTTTTTTCAAACCCACCAACTTCAATTTACATTCAGATCAGATAATTCTGAATTCATCTTGTCTCTATCATGCATGACTGGTGCATAAAAAACAACAACACTAATAATAATAATAATAACAATACTAATAATAAAAGTGTTTTACTCTCAGAACATCTACATACCTTGTTCCATAAAAATTACCAGAAAACTCAGCATGCTCAAGAAATCCATTGTTCCTGATGAGCTCCTCAAATTCTTCTCTGGATACAAAGTAGTAATCTGCATGAGAAAAACAATAAAACATGAGCAGAAAGCATTGGTTTTTTAATGGTGACAAGCATCTAAAAATAGCATGAAACACAATGCCTTCAATGTTCAATACCTCATAAGAACTGCATAGGAAACATTAAGTATGTATTGGGTCTGTCTCATAAACAGGTACCAGCACAGGGTAATCCATTTTACTTCAGAATTAAAAATATAAATGTTTTGAATAGTGAGTGTTTATTGTGCCAGATGCACACTGATATATTAAATAATTTCCAAAACATGTGCATGTTTGCACATTGGTTAATTTGCTGAAAATAACCTACCCAGAGACAGCCATTTTGTGACATGCCACTGGTGGGAAATTAAAAAGTTTAGCTTTAATACAAGATAAGCAAAATCCCAATGAACTGCAGGAACACAGAGGACATGTATCTATTTTATAGAGAGCACCATAAGTTTACAAAAAATTTTGAGCAAAGAACAGAAAAAAAGGAACATTATGTGTAGGACTCAAGGTATTTTGTTTCCTTCATAACTCACATTTTCAAATCTTTCCACATAAGAAGCAGTCTCTCGTGAGTAGACTGCTTTCAATTTCATGCATGCGTGCTTGCATGATATAACAATACATCAGTGCAAGGAGTTTCTGAATCCAGCTTACCATTTCTACCTAGTTAAATAAGGCACTTTTGTACCCTATTTAGTATTTAAAAAATAATGCATTGACCACTCAGTCTTTTTTTTTAAAACTCAAAACAAACCAAACGTCTGGAAACTATTTGAAATGAATCAATATAATTTGCAGTGTCAAAGAAAGTACATAAACAAGAAGGGCCATGTACAGCAGGGAACAGCGGGGGACCTGGTTAGCTCAGCTGGTAGAGCTGCGGACTAGCAAATGGAAGGTTGCTTGTTCGAAATCCTGGTGCGGCCAAGGATTATTTCCTGGACTTAAACAATGTGCAAACTCCATTCGGCCATCTCGCCACACATTAAACTGCACTGACCATCTTACTGCAGCTATCAGTCTGATGGTTCTTTCAGTGCATAGTTTAGTAATAGGACCCCACCCCCATAGTGCGAAATCACCGTGAGGTGGCAGTACTGTCCCTCTAAATAACCACCACCACTATAGCAGGGAAGGGAAGTAACTTTTATTTTTACCAGCTCCATGGGTAAGTAGATATTGTTTACCCAGCCACCCCTCCCCACCCCCAGACAAAACCACCTGCCAGTCAACTGATGACATGTGGTACAAAATGAAACTAAATAGGAATGAAATGCTGCCTACAGCTCTATGGCAGCAAGATAACATGCCATGTGCTGGCTTCCAATACCTAAAATATGTCAGATGTAAACTTTCACTAGATTCAAAAATTAGATCTTTGACTATTACGTCAATTACTGGCTACAATTTTCATTCTCCACAGTAGATTATTGACAAAATAGTGCAACTCCCCATTAAGCAGGTTACAGCATTTCCTTCCTGCTCAACAGCCATTATCGTCTTTCCCTCTATAGCCCCTACAGTACATCAAAAATTATCTTGGTTTACCACGGTGGCACATGCTCAGTTGCCTTAATTCCCTTAAGCGAGCACATGTACCCTAACAACGTACAGTGGAAGTTTTCAGCCCCTAACATTATTGGAGAATATGCCCTTTATGAAACTTGTTGGATGTTTGCAGAATATTTCTGTGATTTTTTTGCACTTTAGATTTTGGCATGACAATACTGATAAACAACTAGAGTGTGATCAGCAATTGTGCCAGTCATTTGTAATTACCCTGCAAGAATCAAGCACATAAAACTAAGTACACCTGTTGCTGCTGCTGCTGCTAGATGTGGCAGTTAAAGCAATTTGTGTATTTGTCTTTAATAAAGTGTATGTCACAAATCTGGTACTTATTGCTGAGGCAGATCCTACAACAAGTTTTTATCTACTAAGGCAACTAGAGTTTAGCGTACACCTTCATTTCAGTACTAACCTTTACCATGCTGTTCTCCTTTCCTGGGCTGACGAGTTGTATCTGCAAAAACAAGTAGGTAAAAATAAAACTTATTAAAACAAATTATTGTCTCATTTGAGCGAGAGCTGGGGAGAAAGACAGTTTTACATCTATGGCAAAACAAAACTGTAAGGCATTTTTCTAACAAAACTACACTTGATGAAGATGCACAATATACACTGTACTAAGTCTTCACACTCTTGATGACAACCTAACTAGGTTTTTTTTTCAAATGTGGCCAATATTTTTTCCAAATATTTAATAACTGCTTTCACTTGCTAAGTATGTCACTATATCAAATTCAATAAAACATTTTTCTTTCAAAATAAAAATCTGTTCACTGAAACAAATATTTTAAATTATGCGATAGACTTCTGTTGCTGGTGCCATTATTACTGCTGATCTTGCATGACTCACGAATGTATACATTTTCAGTCTCACAAACCTAGTAATACCTAGTCTTCAGTTACTAACTCTAAGAGTAAGATTAAAACTATTGCCTAAAACTGAAGACTCCTTCCCTCACAAGTATGTGTGCAATTTCATTTTTTGCCTGAACTTATGACAGCTCCCAAAGATAAAAGTAGATCATTGTTAAAGCAAAACAGCATGTGTGTACTGCGGTTTCCTTTCTCCCTATCAACTTTACCCTTTTTAAAAACAAAAAACAAAAATGTTGTGCAACTTTTCTTATTATTAAACGGGTTTTGATCACTTTTATAATTTATTTCTTTCCATATTTTGATTCAGTTTCAGACTTACTGGAATACATATGAATGTTTTGCTTTTAAACTGTTTCACTTACAAGTACATTAGGACTAATTTCAATAAAGACTGAAACCTTTAATCCCACATCTTCTGATGAGAAGCTACCTTCCAAAACAATGACGCCAGCTATATATTACTGCCAATCAAATCCAACAACAATGCAATCCATTCTGGCAAGAAACTTAACCACATGATTTTCTCTTCCACTCCAAATCAATCTAAGGTCAGAATTTGTGTCACTTACGTGAAACACTGAAAGCAAAGCAGTCAGGAAAGTCTTTGAATAGTCGTGTCAGCAAGGTGCCTTTACCACATCCTGAGGGACCACTGATCACAATAGGTTTTACCACAGATGCCATTGTATGGAAAATATTCTGCACAATGGTTGTGCCTGATATAAACAACAGAAGTGACAGAATTGTTACTTAAAGACTATTTTCTGCTATAAAAAGCATTTTTCATGCACAATTAAATTTAAAGCATGAACATTACATGACTCTTCACAAAGAGAGTGAGGAGAAAGAGAGCGTATGTACATGCACACACATAATGTATGCTCGATTCGTGTGTACATCTACATGAATATGAATGCAAACACAGAATAACTAAGGCAAAACATGAAACAGTAATAAATTACCCTTTTATATAAAGCTTTTAAAGGAGAGTCATTCAGAGCACTCGTGTTATTTTTGTAAAGACTTACACTGGTGATTTTAAAAATGCAGTGTCAAAACACCTGAGCTCCTCATAATGCACAACTGGGGATACTTTTTTTCACATGAATTTAAGAATGACACACAGATTTGCAGGATAACCCTTGCTTTTTTTTACAAAATGATTCTCACATTTCAGGCTAGGTCATTTTGACCCTTAGTCTTAAAAAATCCCAGAAGCACTGAAACATTTTGATCCTTAGTTTTAAAAAAATCCCAGGAGCACTGAAACACTGCATTTTACCATACATATAATTATAGAAAAAATTTTAAAGAAAGAGAAATACACACATAAAGTGTTTTGGCAAAACATTTTACCATATATAAAATAAATTTTAAAGAAAGAGAAACATAAATGTGTGCCTGAGTGCAGACACATGAGCATGCATGCACAGATCCCACACTCTTTTGAGTTGTTTTGATAAAGTTACAGCAAAATTCAAAAAGAACATGTGCAGCACAACTTAAGTGTTGTTAGAACTTATTTTACTCATGAAAACTGTTCTGTTAAGTGAAATGCAACTAAAATGTTTTTTTAATCAACAGGTGAAGATAATGCAGACCAATGCATAATGCATACCAAAGAGAAACTCCAAAATAATACACAAAAATGCATTTAAGTAACGCCATAAAAGCACAATGCTAGAGAAAAATCACCAGACTCAAACTTTTAAAAAAAATGTAACACCTTTTCAAAATTTTGATGTAAATGGTCAAGCCGATAGTGGTACAGCCTGCAACACCAGCATTAAACTCTAGTAACCTTTCCAAGTGCTGCCATCTCATACTAGTGGCCAACAGTGAAAATATACTTATATATATATATATACAAATAATGAAATATGTTCATATACGCTGCTGTTTTCCTCTGTTTTGATTCATCGCTCATTGCTGGATCTACATCTACAAAAGCAAAGAATATCAAATATGTACAGAATTTAATGCAGGAAAAAGAACAGAAAATAACACTGGTGTTCCACTGCTTATGCTGTCAGTGTGGCAGACAGTTTCTATGACAACATAGCTGTTGCTGATTAAGTGACTAGATTGGCCTGGAGTTATCTGGAAAAAGGTGACACCTCATGGCTGGAGAAAACCTGCAAAAAGTGGAAGTCTTTCCCAAGAGACACCTGAAGCAATCAATTGCTCCTACTGCAGGCCAATTCCATTAATGAACAAGTAAACGGACTGGTCTCCTGAAGCTGATGTGATGCATGTTGCCATGGGAACAGTTATCCTTAAAGCCTATGATCAAACCCTGGCAGAATGCCAAACTTCAGTGAAGTAGGGGGATCACACATTTATTTCATGAATTTAAAAAAAATCAAATGACTCTTTTATTTTAACAAATAGTGAAGTACAGCACAGTAAATGGTTTGTTTTGTTTTTTGTTTTTTTTTTGGGGGGGGGGTTCCATTTAAACCATTAATGAACAGCATGTTGAGTGTTTTGGAGGTGGAATTCTCTTTTAAATCTTAATCTTAGTTCCATTCTTTTCTCTCACTCATTCCCCACCCCCACTCCCCACCCCACCCCACTCCACAACCCCCTTCCAACACACACACACACACTGGCAAATCACCACCACCACCAGTCTAACACAACATAATGGGGTATAATTTTGTGCTGCTTTGTCAATAACGTGCACAACCCGCACTCCCTTACCCCCACCTGGCTCCACCACGACCACCCGAACCCTCACATATTCATGATACTGACATTGGTGGACACATTTTCCTTTTATAAACTTTTTATTATTTGTATACCGGGCCGCTACCGTCTTAAATAGTGATCTGAACCCATTTTCTGCCCACCCACGAAAACACTGTAAGTGTATTCTTTTCAATACTTTCGCACTATTGTGATTTGTTTGCATGTCATGTCTTGATGGCTTAAAGTTTTCCTAAACATTCGGCTAGGATACCAGTTGACGGGAGACTTTTCAGTTCGTCGTTTTGCTTGAACGCCTCTGTATGGCTGACACTGTGTGACACATCAGCCGAACGATTACTGCGACCAAATGAGGCCATGATTTTAGATCCTATCGATTCTACAAGTTATAGTTGTATGTGGGCATTTCATTTATCAGGTACTCGTATTCGTACTGTGTGAGCGTTGAATGTAGCCAGAATGAACCTTTTGAAAATCTATCCTTTCCATTCCTCTCCCCCCCCCCAAAAAAAAAAATGCAAGTCCACGTAAATTTTAAAGGATGAGTGCTTACCGGGGTGAGAGAGGAAGCACACCACGCGCCCAACTGACGAGCACCCAAATGAAATCATCGGTCCAAAGCGGTAGGGCCTTTTAGGCCTAGGCGGGTTCAATTTTTCTGTAACAAATTCCGGCTTGGAATATGGATTTAATTGGTCAAACTCAGATTATGCAGGTATTTTAAGTATCAACCTGTCGCAGAAAGTCCTCGCAGGACACTATATCCACCAATGTAGTAATACTGTAGTAGTATCAAAAAAATAAAGAACCATATTGTATATTGTCAATTATTCCTATATTTAATATAAAATTTTAGCATAAAGATGTCAGTGACCTTGTTGGAAAAAAATTATCAAAGGCACTCAGCATATCTTGCCAATGACTCGAGACTCATTCACCCCATACTGTATCACAACAATATATTTCTGGTGAAAGAAAAAAGGTCAGTAGCATGCCTTCATTACTTATTTTATCTTTCCAGTCAGTTGAGCAAATTAATTTTTTTAAATATCTGAATCAGTATACATATAATTAAAATCATTCCTCACTATGTCTAACCTTATCTAACAAAGTGATTTCTATAACATATTGATTATAAGCTGTCATCAGAATACAATGTTACATCACTTTAATGAAACAGACTTTTTTTCTAGAAATTTTAATTTTTTTAAAAAGGCAGGGAAGTGCTTTTAGTAGGTAGGGCAGAGGGGGAGGGTTCAGAAGGGCTGTTTATAATGCTATTCTGTTCTCATAAATATGGAACAAATTAAGATACTATATTTTGAAATTTTCATCTTTAATATATTATTTCAATGTGTGACAGCAGGGCTTTATGATGAAATCCTAGATCATCTTTCCAAAGTTTTGGTCAGTATATAGGAATCCAAAAGCGCAAGCCAGTCCAGAAATCTGTAAGCGATTTTCGGCAGCTCAATTAAGCATTCTCGGACATGTTCAAAATCATGATGCTAAATAAATATCTACACCAAGTTTCCTTGTAATTTTTTGGGTGATTTAAGTATGTTCTTTGATTTACGGCAAACGGGGGGGGGGGGGGTCGGCGTCCGAACAGAAACAACAAATATGGCGTCTTCGAGAGTTGACACCTCAGGAAAACTTTCATCTGCGACTACTCATGTGAGTTTTGTCTGCCAAAAATGCCGTCAGCCCCTGAAACTCGACCATTCGTTCAATACAATCGGACAGCCACTTCTTTTGGAGTTAAGAGGTATGTAAGAAATATGAGCACCTAACTAAATTTTCATTAAAGCAGCACGACCAAAGAAATATGAAAGATGAGATTTTCTTTCTCCCACTCTGCACCGTTCTCGATCAGACAATGTCATGTGCCACATTATCCCATCTTAAAACTATTTGTTTAAAAGACTATTTCTTAAAAATCTCTCACCTTCAGTTCACAGTTTGTGATAATAATGTTTTAGTTAAAACATGTGACTTCAGACTTGTGAATGTATTAGTTCAAAATACTATCGTTACATTGTGATTATGTTCGAATTCCGACCTTATCCCCACGACTATTCGTGGGCTTTCGGCGCGCGTTCTTCTATTCGCACGACTCGAGGTCGATGACTCCGAAGCATGTGAGGTGTGTTTACGAATTAAAAATTTAAAGGCAGACGCTGCCTTTACAGACTAGTAAAATCTAAAAATGACTTAAAATGTGGAGAGGAGAAAAAGGGGGTGGTATAAGCATGAGTTTCAAACCACGCCATTGTTTTAACTCATTCGAATTGAGCATCCTACAATGCGCGACGTTGCTGCATTTGGGGGCGATTTGGTGCGATTTTACCGAATTTCGAAAAAAAACTATGAAAGTTAGAAACATACTTTGAACGTTGTTGGAAAGATAAGTGGAAAAAGCATTTTCCTGTGTGAAATCCGTCTGCTGCTGACGGTGTGTGTAAGACTGTGTTGAATTACGTAACCAAAGTGTATGTGTTTATTGACACCAAACACTCAATCGCATATTACAACCGTCTGCAGCACTTGTAATCCACACAGATGTAATCAATACACATTTCTCGTCTTTCCCCTCCTCACTAAGGTTAGTGTAGAGGACATCATTTTTGTCTTCTGACAATAAATTTTCGAACATTTGTGAGCAGAGCCAGACATTCGAAAATGGAGGCCGGTCATTTTTGCCCACTAACGAGGTAGCACATTGAAGAGCACAGAACTCTGAAAACCTCTCTAGTTTGTGGTCTAAGGGAAGGAACTCTGTAGAGAAATGATTCTATTATAGGAAAACACGAGTGACATCCCTTTGCAGCGAACCACTTTTGTGTTAGTCGGCGCAAAATAGTGAGCATAGCGCCGAAATCCAAGCGCAGCAATAACGCTACGGACATACACCGCCCACCGTTTTTCCAGCACTGCGCTACAAGTGTGTTAAGGGGCTCTCTACAGTCTACAGCTGTATCCACCAACTTAATCACTCAGCTATGGACTGGCTCGACCGCAAAATGTTCACTATAATATAAGAAGCTGCTTCTAATTGTTGTAGAACCAATTTGGGGAGTCATGTGGATAGTCACTTTGCAGTTTCATGTTTGAATTTGAAGGGAATGGTCTAAAGTGTATTGAGCTCTGGAAGGTATTATATACAGCAAAACCTGTCTGTAGTGGATACCCTTGGGACCACCTGAAAGTGTCCCTCTGAGACAGGTGGCCGCTCATCTGAAGGAGGGTCTGCAGGACCATGTGCCTTTAAGTGATCATACAACAAACACTAGACTACAGTATACATTATGTACATGTAAAAAAAAACCAGGAAGCAAAACATAGATAACATGATGGAATAGTCAGCTTTATTCCATCAGCAGTAATAAATGGCATCTGAGATCAGCTTGTGTGGTTTTTGCATGCAAAGGAAAAGTTAGAATTGTGGCAATGGTGCCCCTTACTTGTCACATGTCACTCCTAGGTTATCACCTGTCACTCCTAGGTAAGCCTGTTCGCTCCTCCCTTTCTTCACACCTTGGTAGGTGGGCTCTACATCATTAGCCATAGACAGGCTGATAGCTTTGCCCCAACCTAGGCTGGCCAGAACTGGTTGAACTAGAATAAGGTGGTTCCTGGAAACGCAGTGCGAGAAGGGCACAGGGTACTTAAGCTTTGGACATTGGAGAGAGAGGGACAGACTCGGACAGGACATGGAGAGAGAGTTAATGTAGGAGGACCAAGAGAAGTGGACACGTGCAGACCCACGGACCTCTACCCCTCGCCATCTTAGCCGTTGGAAGAGTAGCTCCAGTTCTCACGCTGAATACACTGGAAGTATTTCGCCGACAAGTCAAGAGACTGACTCGTAAGTGACTGCTGGATGTGCCTTATAAGTTAGGACTGCTCTTACCATAAACTTATCTTAGAGTCTGGGACTCAGGTTGATTTAAGATAGGTGGTTTTATCCTGCCCGAGACAGGAGACATTAAGCTAGTGGCCGGGCGTATGCCAAAAGGGGAGGTAGACAGGGTTCGTACGCGTCAGGGAAAACTGGAAAGTCAGTGAAAATCGAAAGAGTGTTTTCCAGTCACTGGAAAGTCAGGGAATTTCAATATTTCGTTAAAAGTCATGGAAAGTCAGGGAATAAGCGATGTTCGGAAATAGTTACGAACAGACGCGTGTTGCCTAAGGCGAGGTTTCGCGAAACCTCGCGAGGAGAACTCCAGGGTTCGCACGAGTCTTTGAAATCCTGGAAAGTCTTTGGATTTTGAGGGGGTGATTTCAAGCCTGTGAATTTCTTTGAAATTTAAGCAAAATTGCAAATTGTCTTTGAAAGCCTTATTCAGGCTGGAGAACTCTCCGCGGATCCGCAGATTTCCGAGAACAGCAATCGGCGCTTCGAG